>VZQC01011670.1:1889917-1931093 GCA_009823505.1 Rhizomys pruinosus | reverse complement strand
AAAAAAAAAAAAAAAAACCATCTGACTAAGTCCTTCTCCAGAGTCAGCACACAAAGGCTGATAAAGCTGAGCTCACCATGGAACTGGACAATAATGTCCATGTGGTACTGGTCCTTCAGGCATGAAAGATGCAGGGAGTAACCTCAAGGAGTCCTTCATCACAGTTTCAAAGAGCCACTGACAGTAAGCAATGTGTAGTGGTGCTGAAGTCCCTGCACGGAGGCCCTGAAGGACTACTGCACGAAGCTCTGAAGGTGAATCAATGATATGCCAGGTTGTTGGAGATGCTAAGAAAGGAGGTCATCCACTGAGTAAGCTACACACATGGAGTGGAGCTTGTCTAAGAAAGAGGCTATGTGTGCTATAAGTGGCAGAACTAAGGATTGGGCTAACAAGCCCCTTGGAGTCCAGATGATTCCATATTAACCCCAAGTGCTGGCCATGGAGTTATAGGATTTGATGCAAGACTTGCTGGATTTCAGTTTTGCTTTGATCTGATCATTCCTTGCTATGACCCTAGTTTTCCATTTTAAAATAGTAACATGTTTATTTTGTGCCATTGTGTATTAGAAATGTTCAACTCACTTTTTTAAAAAATATTTGTGTGTGTGTCATTTGTTGTTTTATTTTTTTTTTTGGTTTTACACTATTTTTGGTATTTTTGAGACAGGGTCTCCCTTTTAGTACCAGGTGTCCTGGAGCTCGCTCTGTAGACCAGGCCAGCCTTGAACCCACTGAGATCCACCTATCTCTGCCTCCCAAGTGCTGGAATTAAAGACGTGCACCACCACGCCTGGCCCCAGTAGCATTTTTATAAACCAGATAGACTTCAAATTATTTTACAAATGTACTTATTTGGTCCCCAAAAGAGATACTGTTATGATTACTGTTTTCATTTCTATTTGACAGATAAAACAGATGAGGCACCAAGATACTCTGTTGCAAATTATGTTATGGGTTAACAAAAACTCTTTGAATTTCTCATGTAACAATGGCTTTTGTGCTATATTGTTTTTGTGTAGGTAATTAGGGCTTATAAGAAATTATGAATGAATTCATTGGTATATTAGTCACTTTTCTGTTGCTGTGATAAAACAACCATGACCAAGGGAACTTATAAAAGGAAGAGTTTATTTGAGCTTATGATTGATGGTTCCAGGGAATTAGAGTCCATTGTAGCAGGAGGCATGGTGGCCGGGGCTGGAGCAGAAAGCCTAGGTTCACATCTCGCAATGAGTGCAGGAAGTCAAGAGAGAGCCTCTGGAGAGTAGCAAGGCTTGTTAAACTCACTAAGCCTGCCCCCAGTGATGTACTTCCTCCGACATGGCTACACCTTCTAAGACCTCCCCAAACAGTGGGGACAAAATGTCTGAATACTTAAAGCCTATGGGGGACACTCTCACTCAAACCACCACAATTGATAATCTTTGATTGAAATGAAATCTAAATGTGCTTGTTTTAAATGGTTTTTACTGATTATTAATAAATGTATCTGTTGTAAATTAGTTTGGCTAGAGTTTGAAGTGAAGGGTTCTCATAGTTAGGGGTCTTAGACTCCAGATTCAGAATAAATATTTTTGAACTATGTCTTCTTTCTGTGGAAGTCCATACTACCAGCCTGACTACTATTAGAAACAAGAGCTACTTTTAAACATATTTCATCAGGGTTTTCTCTAGACAGCTGCCCACTTCATTCAGTCCATCACAATGCAAATTACATGGACAAATACACTCTTTGCAAATCTTATATGAGAAAGTGGCATGGCAGCAGTTAAAATAGAATGATCTGGATGTCCTACCTGAGCACAAGCTCAAAGTCACCTGGATTGTGACAGGACTTTCAGAAGTATAATTCTATTTTGAAATGAATTAATGTAAGCACAGGGTCTCATTCGAAGGGGAGAGTTGATGGACCTACATTTGAAGTGTGAACTTTAATATCTCATTTTAAAGGAGGAAAATGACAAATTTTATATACTCACAGAAAGTGTACTTAGAAAGCTAAGGGTATCTATAGATTGGGGCCACTAAAAGAGAGGGAGGATCTTCTGTGTGGAAAGTGTTTCTGTGGAAGTATGAAGTTATAAGAAGGCTCCAGCCTCTGTTTTCTATAGTATGAAGTTATGAGAAGGCTCCAGCCTCCATTTCTATAGTATTCGTGCATCTCCCTACTGCTGATGCCTCTGACATAAAATGCCTCATCAGTGCCAGAATTTTCTTGCTAGTGTCTCTTCATCTCATCTCCTCACATAAACCCTTCACAACATATCACAATTAACTTTCAGAAACTCAAGTCTTACAATAGCATCCTTGCTTAAAAGCCTTCCCAGGTTCATCTATGCACAGAATAGGCACTAGGCCCTCAGCCTTACCAGGTTTCTGAGTGTAATTCACATTTGTGTCTGTTACTTCTTCCCTACCTCAACAATCTTCCTTTACTTAAATTAATGCTTTGCTTTCCTAGGACTGATCACTAAAAATCTGTACTTTCAGATTGCATTGCCATGTGCATATTTTTTTTTCAGGTCTCTAAATTTCACTCAACCCCCATCTGATGGAATTTTATGCATTCTTAGAACCACTTAACACATGTCTTCACTTCTGTGAGACCTCCCCATGTGTGGACAGGGGCCCTCCTCCTCAAGAGCCCTGGTGTTTTCTGCCTAGGTCATTGTTAGAAATTTATGTGTGAATCTTTCTATTTTGCCAAATATCCAACTTCTTAATATCCAACTTTTAAGAGCTGTGACCAGCTCTTAAAAACGTGGGGAGACATTGGTTCTGACGTAATGATAACATCAGTGATGATGCTGTTAGCCCTCATAACCTCCACTTCCAACCACTTATCTTGTACCAAGAAATGTCATATAGACTATGAAAACGTCCCCTTGTTCCATACAACCCTAAGCAGTGGGTTATTTAAAACAGAGGATATTAACAGAGAGGAAAAATAGTGGCTTCCCAAGGTCTCACAACCAATAAATAATAGAATTGAATTTTAGAAATTTCTCTAAATCCAGAATACACAAGTTATAGCCCAAACTGTCTTTTTTAATCTCCTGAGAAAGAAAAGTATTCAGTTTCTTTGGGAAATTGATTTCTGAATGTTAAAAGTTACATTTCTCAGAAATATTTTTTGAATGTTAACTCCACTTTTCACATACCAGATTTTTACACGGATATTGCTTGGAGAGCTGTAAGGATGAGACAGGACAGTAGCCGGCCCACTAGCTGGCATGATGACCATTAATTGCCTTTCTGGACACTGCCCACAAAAACTGGAGCTGTGGGTCAGCAGTCTCTGGACACAGCCTCTACTTCCATCTACATTCTCAGCAGAATGTGGACCCCACCCCCATCTGCAGGGAAATGTGGGGGCTGGCACTGTCCTCAGGACCTCGTGTTTAGCGTTTGCTGAAAACACAAAGTGCACTCGAAAGGCACAGAACTAGACGGGTCCATGCCCTGTCACTCTCCTCTCATTGTCCATAAAGCAAAATCCTTTGTAAGTATCCTAGGCTTGTTTAAGTTGCTAGAACTAGAGGCTTGTGCTTGCACTGTTGACTACTTGTAATGAAGTTGTTCACTAAACTATGGCAGCGTTTGCTTCTCTTTCTTCCCTGGGATAAATGCAAGGAGTTTAATGCATTTATCCCCCTCACTGATTATATCTTACCATCTGTGGTATATCCAAGAGGCCCAGAAAACCCCCATCTATAATGCTTTAATATTCTCGATGCTAATATAGATACCAATAGATTGGAAAGGAACTAAAGCCTAGGGAAATATATGAGTAAATTCAGCTCACCTACTTTTCTTCAGATAACCTGCGTAACATAGAACACCCTAAAGTTTACATGTTTGTATCTGACAACTTTTAAAAATAGCTCTAGTATATGACCAGCTCTTAACAACAACAACAACAAGAAACTAACGTTAAAAAGGTGACTCAGCCTAGCTGAAGCAAGAAAAGTTTAATTCAGAACATAATTTGCTTTCCTTTATTTGCACACTGCAGTTCTGGGGAAGAAAAGCCATTATAGAATCAAAGGACAATTTGCTTTTTTGTTGTTGTTGTTCTGCACTGAATTTTTAAAGGCTTTTAAAAAAGAACATAAGCAGATGAATGATACCAGATTCACTGCAGCTTAAAACTAAGTACCTTGAGCTCTTTCTCATGATAAACAGAAACCAGTCTTGGCTCTCTGCCTCAAGCACAGGGCTGCATGAGCCCAGTGAGGTGAATTCTCTTCCTAGCCTGGGGAAGGAAGTCCAAGCTGCACAGGCAATGATTCTCAGAGAGATGGGAGTGTTAAAAGATGTTCAGTTAAGGGCAGTTCAGTCTTCTTCTCTTCTCCCATGAAAGCAAGCTGTGTCTCATTACCTGTCATTCGCTCCTTTTTTCTTCTTTTCTCTGTCTCAAGTTTTAAGGGACATTTTGTGCCTATCAGAGAAGTCCAAGCAGTTTATGGTGTGGCAGGATATTATTGGTGTGTGAAGCATCAGGAGAACTTATATCTACAACACAGGAAAACAAAACAGAAGATTTAATAGAAAGAGGGAGACGCTCAGCTTCAAGCATCATTTGAAATGTGCTTCTGGAAGATTTGCTGAATGTAGACTGTAAACTATTGGTAGAGAGCTTTGGGGGCAGTGACAGAGTGTGAGGATATTGATAATGAATTATGCAAAAAATCTCATGGACATTCTTCAAGAAATGTCAGTAACAGGTGGGATTGCTATTGATTACTTTTTGATTATTGAACTAGTTCTCCAAATATGATACTGCATGGAGAATAGAGAGGATGGAAAGAAAAAAAAACTGTTAAGTGATAGGAAGAAATGAGTCTCTACATATTTTTCGTATCAGGGATGTTGTATATATTTTTATGGGCCCTGAGGAATACCTCTAACATAAAATTCCCAGTAGAAGGTTCACCTGGAACATGGAGAGGGCCTCTGAAAGATTCAAATCAGGGATGCTGTATGTGTCTTTATGGCCCCTGTGGCGCTCAAGGCATATAGTTCTCAGAAGAATGTTAACCTGGAACATGGGGAGGACCTATGGAAAACTATCTGTAAGGTATTTATTTGTACAATATCAGCCAAGAGTTTATTTTTGGCATCTGAAGGGGATGATTCATCCAAACCATAAGGTTTGTGGTCAGAGACAAAAAACAAGACTAATCATAATGTGGCAGGTATGTACCAAGGCCAAGCACTGGGGGAATGGGAACCGTATCGAGTTCTTAGCATCTTCAATGAGCCAGAATGTTTCCAGTCTGGCTAGGGAGTCACAGTCATAATGGACTCACCTAAAAGCTTCAGGAAGACCCTTTCAATGGAGAACTTGGGTGATTTCCTACCCAGACAGCAGCTATAGATCATATCCTAAAGCACTAGTGCAAAGGTTGTAATTCCTTACGGGTCATCCATTCCCATGAACCAGAGAGGCAGACCTATCAGAAGGGGAGACCGAATCTCATTCCTAATCAGGACTGCACATTTTCATACTTCACTGGTACTGCAAATCATGCAGTTGACTCTGAAGACAGATAGTGTACCTATAAGGGGTGCATAGGATTACAAGCTGAAAGTTCACATGGGACTGGCCTGATAAGGATGGGCGTCTCTTATTCCCTCTATAATTAACAAAATTCATATGTGCTTCTTCAGCTCCAGAATAGATTATATCTAGTCAAATTACCGCAATCAAGTTTACAGAACTTGTTTTTTATGAGGTTTGCTTCTGTATCATTGCTGCGTAGAGGCTTAAAAAGGAACATAGTCTGCCTTCCATTCTACCTGTTTGCCATGCATAGACGAGGAAACAGCTATTTTCCAAATCCCCAGGGATTCTAATTGCCTCCCAAAACAAAAGGCAAAATCCTCCTGGTAAGGTTTACAAAGTTCTTGCTTTGTTTTCACCAGGAACAACGAGGTAAGGTTCTATTCTTTAACCTGAGCCAGGACTTGTGATGGCCAACAAACACAAGCAAAGGTTGGGACTGGGAGATGGTCACCAATTTAGTCTGAGGATGTTGTCCAGCTGCCATGGCAGAATTGGTTTTGCCACCCTTTAATTTCTCACATTACTGGACATGAGACAAAGTAACATTTTAAATCAGAATAATCAGTAACTGAATTCATTACTACTAGGAACACAATAGCAATACTTTTTCTTTCTTTGTTCATTCACTCCAAGCAGTTATCTTTCCACAGGGGCAGAAGTAGTACTCCAGCTTATATGATGTCCTGCAACTTGCCACATCTCCCCAAATTGACAACAAACTTCATTCCCTCCATATTCAAAGCCTTACCTCATAGACTTTGAAATTAAAAAAAAAATTATGTTTAGCCTCTAACCCATGTTAAGTCATTTCAAAGGCCAAATTCTATTCTTGTATTTCCTAGTAAATGCAATGATAAACCACAGAATTAAACCTTTTGATTTATAAGTAAGTCTATGTGTAAACATCTGGTTTACAAACAGCAAAGTTATTCAATTTATTTCTGTAGATCAATATAAGTACAAACTGACTTATTTTCTATTTTTTTCTGTCTATATTTAGTCAAACCAAATTATGGACTTGTATTTTCGAGCAATCAAATGTACTACCAAAATCCCAGAGTTATGCTTTTAATCTGCAATTCTTTGTCTATTGCTGATGTTTTGAAACATACTTGTGTACCATGAGATTTGTTCCTCATTTCTCCCCAAGTGATTTGTTTCTTTTCTGATGCATTCATCTCAGTTAGGGTGCAAACTACAATGTGTTGGCACACTGTGGAAGAGTCTGTGTTCTTCACTTGATAAAAGTTCTGTAGATCGGCAGCCACTGCAGGATCATCTTGGAACCTCAATTTGTGATGAATGATTTCTTATTTTTCCAATTGTTTTTTCTCCATGTGTCTTTCTCTGTGTTCACGCTTGTGTTTTATAAGCACCAGAGCTCACAGTATGAGCTTTTACCCAGTACTATCCATACAGAAGAAAGACTTAAAAAGATATTCTCTTATATAAATCTCTCTTTCATTAGGGAGATTAAATCCAATATGCCTTAAGCAATCTTCCTTTTTAGGAAATCCTACCAGAATAGATTTAGCAAATTGTTGAAAAGGAAAGAATAGCTACCATTGTTTGTCTAGACTAATCATGACATACTCTTTGACTTAGCTCCATTCCAATGTGCATTCCTTTAGCTAGAGGTAAAAGTATCTGAAAACAAGCAGTCAGTTACAAAGATACAAAATTAACAATAGACCTCCAGTCCCCTGGTCATTGGAATGACATTCATTATCCTCTACAATATTCCTATAACCAAAGCAGAAGTTAAGGAAAAATTTAGTAGATTGCTAAATAAGCCTATAAGTTTTTCCTTTTCTTTTCAAAATGAGAAATACTATTCACCTTAAGTCCTAGAAGACTTCAAATGTTTATGGAAATACAAAGCCATATAATAGTATGTTTCAACTCATTTGTTTATTCAGTACAACTTTATTTAATAACTTCTGTATGCAAAGCTTTGTTCTAGGTAGTATTCATCAAGGGAAATAATTTTTTCAAAAGGAGAACAGTTAAATAGCCCCTAGCAGAGATCCTAGCAGAGAGAATAGGCAATACGTAACAATCATTAGCTGATATTCACCCATCTTCTGTTGGAGAAATATACTTCCTGTGTTTCTGATTCTGCTCCACTTTTTGTTAAAGATAACGACATGTTAGTGTTGTAATAGGTGCCGTTTCCAAGCAGAAGCTTCTGTTCTCTTTTATCAAGAGAAAGACAATTCAACATGGAGTACTCAGAATGAAAAACTGACCTCAGCCAATTCAAGAAATAAAATGGTTTGTGAATGACTGAGGCCATGTCTTACCATAGCATATAGCAGGCTAAGTTGATTAATATTGTAAATAGTACACACAGTGTAGAGGCACTTAACATTCTGGGAAAAGAATAATAGTGGAGTACAAATGGACAACAGCAAAGAAGATAGGATATTTTCAAGTATAAGCATTGAATGGGACTGGGAACATAGACCTCAGTGAGAAAATGAAATTTGAGTTTATGTTCTAGAGAATGTGAGAAAGTTTATCAAGATATCTGGGAAAGATTCTAGGTACTTTTTGAAACACGTAGCCAGCTATAAGAAAGGCACTCAGAGAAGAAACTTAGAGAATTTGGTGTCATCCTAGAGTTTTCTGTGTAAAGGTAAAAGGGGGAAGTAGATGAATTCAGAAAGTGGTCAGATGGAGTGAGGCCTTCAGTGCAAGTTTTGATTGAGGTTGACTGAGGTTGAGCTGAGTGCGGAGCCATGGCAGGGTTTCCCACAGAAGAACAGTGGCAAGAAGAGTAGTTAAGTGCCTATCGAGAGGCCCTAGGATAGTTCAGAGAAACATTTGAGCCACAAAGATAACCTAGGATGTCATCAGATATGGTATGCTTCGACACATATGTTCAAAGCTGAGAAAGCAGTGTGTATTTATGTGAGGAGAATGGAATGCTCTTCTTTTCTGATAAAATGAAATGGACTTCCTGATAAACAGCATTGGAGTTTGTGTTTGCTCTTATTGGTGGTAGGGTCTTGCTACCTGGCCTAAGCTGGCCTCCAGTTCATGATCTCTTTCTTTAAGTGCTAGGATTACCTGTGCCCATGTGCACTGCTCCCAGCTCAACCAATGCGATTTCTAGGATTACCTGTGCCTGTGTGCACCACTCCCAGCTCAACCAATGCGATTTCTAGGATTACCTGTGCCCGTGTGCACTACTCCCAGCTCGACCAATGCGATTTTTTGCAAGTAAGAGAAGCATTCAGTACTGTTATATCTGTTGACCTGTAAAGGTACAAAGTGCCTCTGTATCACAATACTAAATACATGCTTAAGTATTTTTGGAAAAGGAGTGGCACTGACTTTTTCATTACTCAAGAAAGTTAATGAGATATATATATATAAACTCACATGAAATCTTTTTATAGTATAGTTGTAGTTATCATCTTCTGTGATGGTCTGAATGATATTATAAGGCACTTTCCAATTTCACTCAACAATTCCAATTTCATTTCAATGAAAGGAAATCAGTACATGAGAGAGATATCGTTGTTCTTACATACATTATAGTGCTGTTCACAAGGTCTACAGTATGGGGATCAACACATTATCTAACGGTGGGCTAATGGACAAAGAAATGTGGTACATAAACACAATGTAATATTATTCAGCCATAAAATGAGTGAAATTTCATTATTCATAATAACAAGAAAAAATGGAAAAAACAGCAATATCATATAAAACAAGTCAGACAGAAAAAAGACAAAAAAAATGTGATTTCACATATGCATGGAAGCTAAAATCCTTTTATTATAGAAGCAAAGAGTAGAGAATATGGTTTCCCATAACCTAAGAAGAGTCTGGCCAGCAAGTGCAAGGATTCCATTGAAAGTTAGAAGGATAAATGCAGTTGACAAGTTTTTTACTGAATATTTCAAATTAGCTAACAGAGAATCTTAAAGCATCTCAAAAACAGAGGTGCTTAATATTATGGAAATATTATCTTGTTCTGATCATAACATATTGTATATATGTATTAGAATGCCACACTGCAAAATATGAATACATACGATTATGACATATTAAGTAAACGTCTAGTTAAAATGGCATCTGTTCTCAAGACCAACATCTTGGGGCTGGAGAGAATGGTTTAGCAGTTAAGAGTACTGGCCACCTTTTCAGAAGACTTGGGTTCAAATACTGGCACCCACATGGCAGCTAACAACCATCCATAACTCTATTTCCAGGGGATCTGATTCCCTTTTCTGACCTCTGCGGGCATTGCATGACATTGGCCCACTTACATACATGCAGGCAATACACTCATATACAAATAATAAAAATAAAGTTATAACAAAAGACCTCATCCTTATATTAAAAAGTAATGCCTAGCTAGTGCAAAAAAAAAAAATGAGGGAATCATATTAGTCTGAAAACCTACCTGTTATTACTTATTTGTATCCCTCATTACATACCAGGTAAAACTTTCATAAAGGCATCTCCTTTTCTCCATCATATTTTTGCTTAACGGCGTGCTTATAAGGGTGTGTGTGTGTGTGTGTGTGTGTGTGTGTGTGTGTGTGTGTCCCTTATAAATATACACACAAAGCACATTATTATTGTTTAACTATTGTAGAATTATTTAATTTATTCTTTTATGATGTCATACAAGTATAGAATACCTTCTTATTTCACTGCTGCAGCCCTTTCCAGATCTCTCAATCTCTTTTTCATAGTTATATTTTTTTGTTTGTTTTGCAGCCTCTTGCACTTAACCAAGGCAATTTGAGTGACTACCAGTTTGCAACTATCCATTGTAGACCGGTGGGCTCACTTATAGGTATACAGTTGAAGACAATGATTCTCTCCTTATTAATCTATCAGTAAACAAGGGCCTCGAGACAAGCAGGTAAATTTGGCACAAACCAAAGACTGGCCTGACCCATAATTCCAGGCAAGCAGGAAACTGAATAGATGAAGATGCAGGTAGCTGATAAAAAATATAGAGGAAAACTTAGAAAAAATTTCCTGATAGTTTCAATTATCCCAGTGATTTACTATTTTAAAATAGCAATGGTGTATTAGATACAATAAAATATCTATAGAATACCAAGAGCCCATTTGAGGTTAGTTACCATATATTAAAAAGGCAAACCTTGGGGCTGGAGAGAAGGCCTAGCAGTTAAGAGCGTCGACCGCTCTTACAGAGGACCCGGGTTCGATCCCCAGAACCCACATGGCGGCTGAGAACCGTCTGTAACTCCAATTCCAGGAGAACTCCAGTTCCAGAGGAATCCAACACCCTCTTCTGACCTCCCTGGCATTGCATGACACAGGTGCACAAACTTGCATGCAGATAGTACATTCATACACATACAAAAATAAATAAAATTTAAAAAGGCAAACCAATTAGCAAATGATGCATATATTATTCTAGACACAGAGATGTGTGAGCTGAAAAGGAATGAATAGTTAGAGGTTCAGATTTGAATTGTATTGAAATTTTATCTGTGACTGGCCAGTCAAGCCAGAGGGGAATGAGCATGTGTGCTAGAGAATGAATGAACTTGCTATAGGTAAGTAAGATAGGAAGAAGGAAATAGGAAGGCATAGAGAAAATGATTAAGACTATTAAATGAAAGGGTCTGACAGAAAATAGCTTTATTATCTTAGAATTATTGAGTTTTCCAGAATTATCAAAAATTTTAGTTCAATAGTTAAAAGCAATAATTTTAACTCAAGTATTAAAACAGCAAATGTACTAATACACATTTTATTTTATTCAAATATTTTATTAAAAACCTGGGCATGGTGGAGCACACCTTTAATTCTAGCACTTGGGAGGCACAGGCAGGTGGATCTTTGTGAGCTCAAGACCTGCCTGGTCTACATAACAAGTTCCAGGACAGTCTGAGCTACAGGAAGACCCTGTCTCAAAAATACCAAAAAATTTTTTTATTAAAATATAAGAGAGAGGCAAATTAAATAAACTCTAGTCACTCAGAAATCTAAGAAGAATTTTTCAATTTTGTTTCAGGAACAATAAATTATCTCCAGAAGACAAGTATAAAAAATAACTTAAATACAGGTAATTCACAAAACTTAAATACAGGTAATGTCACATAAATTATGAACAAGTAATATCGCATAAATTAAAAGCCATGGTTTGTTACAAACATTTTTAAAATTCACCAAATTTTGCTTCTTTATTATTGTTTTCATACTTTTTTTCCATTTAATCTATTTGACACATTTAGTTTTCCACTTTGTATTAAGTAGTAGAAAAATGCATTTTATGTTTTTATGTAGGGACTCCATCTTTTCTTGGTAAGAGAAATACTTGATGTAAGCTTTGGGGTAGCCTCATAATAGTCACAAAGTTCATCAGCCGGCATGGAGTGAGCACTTGTATTCTTAGTTTACAACAATGTGAATGGATGTCCTTCCAGAAATGAACAAGGATTCAAGGAACTCTGAGGCAGACTATGCTTTTTCTTTCAAATGAGCATAGGGCAAAAATTCCAAAGAAGCATTTAAGAAAGGAAAAGCTGTTTCCCAGCAATTTTTCAAGGAATAGATACAAAAACCAGGGCTGTGTGATGTGACACTGAGCCTCAGCCTTTTCTGTGATTTACACACCAAGATAAAAATCCCCGCCATTTCTTCTCTGTAACAACACCCACTTGAGGACCCACGAATAAAAATAAAAAAGAAATATTGGGTTGTGAGCTTCCTATCCCAGTGATAAAGCCCCTGGTGTTTATATGTAGTGTCACCAACTCTCAAATCAAAGATATTAGAGGATGCCAAGTTGAAGAGTTGAAGGATGGAATTGTAGTACTGTAACTTCTCAGCTATCGTCTTAAAGCATCTGGCACCACACACTTGAAAAGTCTTATTCAGATCTTTATAGTCCCCTTTTTCTACACAGACACATTTCCTTTTTAGAATTAAACCTTGGAAACTGTGAGAAAAGTTTGAAATAAGTTTGGTTTGGATATAGGCTGTGTTGTAGGCCCAAATGTCAAGCAGCTGTGTTTGATTTTCAGTGATTAGTCCCTGTAGAAACTTTTTACTATTTGAATGCATTGAAATAACAAAAAAGTGTGACAGGTATGATGTAACAGTTTTCAGAAATAGCAAAAGAGGCTGGTAGGAAAGTGGTTCCTGAGGGAAGAGAACACCTAGGGTCAGCCTCCTCTCACTGATTGTGTTTATTAGTTGAAGACACATTTCATATCACAGTACCAGGTAAGGAATAGGGCCAGACTGTCTCACTCGGTGGAGGACAACTAGAGTTTTATATCCCAAGGAATATTGGCTTAAAATTCTGCTACAGTTTGTGGGGCACTGTATCAGAAGCAAGAGAATTGTCTGGAGAGTTGATAGAAGAGAGCTGGTGATCTAGGGGTCTGAGAATGTCTTACTGGGAACCTTCAGCTGAGTACACATCAGAGCATGTACAAAAGAGAATGTCTTACTGGGAACCTTCAGCTGAGTACACATCAGAGCATGTACAAAAGGAAGCTAGCAAGGCTTGAGCAAGTATGACCAAAGAGCTGATGAGACTGACCTCAGGGAACCCATTGTGCTGGTCACTGTTTTATTTACAAACAGTTGAGTGGAAAGACCTCTCAACACATGGACATTGAATAGAGTTCTCCAAATGGCAATGTCTCAATAGTAGAAAAAAGGAATACTAAACCAAGTGCTGTCCTGAAACTGCCTAAGAGTACAGCAGTAGGCATTAGAAGAATTCAAATGTTTTCGAATAACTGAATCACATACCACAGCAAAGATCAAAAGTATTTAAAATAATATCTTCCAAATCCAGTAAAACAAAATGAGCGGCGGCAACAAGAGTAGAGCACAGCCTGTGTGTTTCCCGGGCTGCGACAGGCATAAGGCACTTTAAACAGCCCAGCCACTTTAGAAATGTATAGCAATTTCTTAAAAGATTAGATATATACCTATCATGTGATAGTTATTATCACTCTTACATGTTTACCCACGTGGAAAGGAAGAACATAGCCACATAAAGACCTGGGCTCTGACATTCCAAACAACTGGAAACAACTCAGCTCTTCATCAACATATGAATGGATATGTAAATAAATGTGGTATGTCCATGCAATGGGATTTCCATCATGTAAAGAAGGGAGCTCTTAACACGCAACAGCAGAGAATGGATCTTAAAAGAATTATGTGGGGCTGGAGGGATGGCTCAGTGGTTAAGAGCACCTACTGCTCTTGCAGAGGACCCGGGTTCGATTCCCACCACCACATTATGGTGGCTAAGAACCATCTTTAACTCCAGTTCCAGGGGAATCCAATGCCCTCTTCTGACCTCTGCGGCATTGCACAACATGGGTATACCAACCTACGTGCAGACAGTACACTCATACACATAAAAATAAATTAAAAATTAATAAATAAATTAATTAAAAAGTTATTTAAAAAAAGAATTATGCTAAGTTACGAGTAGAACATGATTTCATTTGTAGTAGAATTTACTAATGGAAGTTACTAAAAGAAAGCAGAAATGGCCTAGGCAGGTGAAAGCCAGACTGAGTACAAAGAACCACAAGAAGCCTATGTGTAGGTGATAGAAATATTGATTGAATGGCTGTAGAGATGTTTCAGAGATAAATACAGTCACACTCATCAAATGGAGCCTTTAAATATGTAAGTAGCACTTTATGACAGCTGTACCTCAGCTACAATGTGAGAAATCTGTCCTCAAAAAACAATTTGATGAGCTTTGCACTTTACTTGAAACTTAAATATGATAGCCAATTGTTCTTTTAAAGCCTGCATCCAGTTATACAGGAGCCTGCTTTAAATCTGTAATTCCTCCAGCAGCACACTAAGATTGAGTAGGTTGTTGAGAAGCATATTTAGAGAGTCAAGGAGCTAGAATATGTGGTAGCTCTGATGAGAGGTGCCCGCTACAGGCTGAGCTATCTGAGCACTCTGTGGTCAGTAGGTGGTGCTGTCTGGGGAGGTTAAAGATGTATAGCTCTTATAAAACTGGTAAAACTGCCTTCTTTAATTGACTAATAGACATAGGAACTGTGAAAAGGATTATTCTCTATTCAGAACCAAATATAATACTAAAGTCTCCTTAAGCTATGCACTTAAGCAAAATATATTAATACAGGAGCTCTGAAAATGTGATACTTCTACACAAAAGTACTGTTGCAGGTGGACTACCCAGAAAAAAAAAAAGGTAAAGGCTCCTTGCCTCTAAACTGGGATACCTGAACGAAGAGAGGCGATAAGGCCCTGCTGTCAGAAGTCCTGACGTTAACGTGGGAAAGATGTATTGAGACCACATACAAGTGTACAGATGGTCTCTGGAATACCAGAGAGTGTTATCAAAGGATACTAAACCAATAAAGCAAATATAGGTCTCCTTGAGTCAAGCAAGACTCCCTCAGCACCAGCTACACCTCACCTCCTGAAATACTTGCAGCAGAGGCACCGTCCAATCTAATTGGCTATTAGATTATATCTAATATCTAATAGATATTATAATATCTAATCCCAAATCTAATTGGCTTTAGCTCTCCTCCTTGGAGGAAAAACCCATGGCTGATGCCACAAGCTTCATCCTCTAAAGGTAGAGATATTATAAGCCACAGTAGACCCGTCATATTTAACAGAAAAAAAATGTAATTCATGGATTGACATACCATCAAACATTTTATGTTCTATACCAAATACCTACCATAACAATTAGTACTGTTTAAATACTTATATATCTAATTGCCGTGCTTCCTTAGTAGGATCGAAAGGTTTATTCCTGGACAAACTGTCCCAGCCCATGAAAGGAAACAGCAAAACTGACCAGAGTCCAAGACAAACGCTCCAGGAAAGTAGATGTTTTGCTTCTCATCCACCTGTACCCATTTCTAAGCTAGGGAACAACTGCAGAAGAAGGGGGTGTGTAGAATGTAAGGCTGCAATTGGGGTGAATGGTGAAATTACAGCAATATAGTCTGGACACTCATTTGATCCACTTGATTGAACATAAAGCACCCCCCCCTGCTGGATGGTGGGAACCCATGGGCTGTGTGGGTTGGGCACAACTGCTTGCAATGGTTTACATAAGGATGCTGGTGTACTCATAACATCACTTATTGTTAAATGAAAAAAAAACTGAGAGAAAGATGCAGGATAGTTATGGCAGAATGTATGATCTGGGGTGGGTGGGGTGGGGTGGGGGGAAGGCAAGGGAAATATGTGACACTGAATTGGAAAATGATGTATGAAATACACATGTACTAGAAAAGATAATATATCGATCTACATACTATATATATATATATATATATTTTTTTTTTCCCATGGCAAATATTAAAAAAAGGATATATAGCCTTATTGAGGGAAGCACATCACCAGGACAGGCTATCCCACTTCCAGTTCAGGGTCGGCTTTGTGTTTGTGGCTAAAGATGTGAACTCTCCATTTCCTGTTCTTGCCATCTTCGGTCACGGACTCTCCCACTGGCCTTGTAAGCCCAAGATAAACTCTTCTTTAAGTCACTTTTGACCATGTGTTTTATCACAGTAGCAAAAAAGTAACTAATATGGTAAGTGGTCATAATCACATCTAGGTAGAGGAAATAATATAAGACATATATGTTATCCACCAGTTAAGCATTTACTTTTTTTGATTATGTAAGCCCCAGTCATCTAATAATATAAGAGCTTAAAATAGTCTGTATTTGAGGAGCAGTCTGGATTTTCCCAAGTCTTGAGAATATAAACGAGACAAGGTAAGTTGATTGTGAATTATGCCAGTTGAGGTTAAGAAATGTACATTGTGACACTCTATATTCTGAGAGCTGGGAGAGTTTTAGAAATAATGTAGTCCAACTCCTCATTCAGTAGATAAGGAAAAAGGTTTAGACAAGCAAAATGGCATTGTAACCATTTCAATCAGTGTCTGCCAGATGTCTGTCAGGTATCAGTCAGGGCTCTTTAGGCAAGTTGTAGTAGAAATGCTTATTACCAGGGATCTTCATCATTAATGACCTTCTTTCCTGTGCACATACTGAAGCTGTTACACACATGGAATCCTGTGCACAGAGTTATCCTTGGTGCAATAGGATAGTGTCAGTTTCCTACAGGGAAGATATAGAATTGTTTTCTTTTTAAGTGGACACATAAATGAACATGTTGACTCTAAAGCTCAATATGATGTTTTTTTTTTCAATTCAGTTATAGTTATACTGAGAGCTAAGTTTGGAATGAGGAGGTAATGCAGGGCTTTCTGGTGTTCCTATAACACTCCTCAAATTCTCCACTGATTAAAAGGGTAAAATAAGTTCAAATATCATTGCTTTCATTTTTACTGGTGAATCCCAAATGGAAACTCTGAAGCTCAAATTGCACAATGAACTATTATTCTCATGTATTTTTGCTTTGTAAAACTTATAACCCAGCACAGTATTACTTCACAAACAAAAGATTTGCAAGGTTATCTTTTTTTGTCTGATTTGCATTGTAGCTCCCTAGTCTCCTAAGCTTGCATTACACATTCTGAATAGGACCTTGTGAACATAATTAAGGGTCACACACTATATAAAGAGTAGGGGATGAAGAATTAATTTTTCAGTTTCTCTTCCCTGGGCTACAGATTGGTTTGCAAGTTACTATTCAAGTCAGCAATGTGAAGCTCAGAGGACAAGTCCGAACTGCTATAGCTGCTTTGCATTATAAAAGCAAGAGAGAGAGAGAGAGAGAGAGAGAGAGAGAGAGAGAGAGAGAGAGAGAGAGAGAGAGAGAGAGAGAGAGAGAGAGAGAATTGGATTTTATTTGCACACAAAGTGAACAGCTCTCGTCTGTGCCCTCTGCTCGGGAATAGCTTCATGTTTGGGGCTAGCTAGGGTTTTATTTTAATGTTCCTTTTCTTTTGCTCTCAAGTTCTGCTCAGTTCATGCACATCATTAGAACAAGACAGAGTGCTCTTCTGGGCCTCATCCATGCAAATTGTGAACTATTCAAAAGGAAGAACATAAAGGTGATAGAGAGTGGCCAGGAAAAATTGCACCCTAAGGGTGGTTACTAATGACATGAGGAATCTGAGGAGCAAGATCAAGCCATATCTACAAGGAGCCACTAGTGAAAATATTTTGCCACCAAAATGTGGTTTTGCAGTAGAATACTTAAGCTCTCCCCAAGAAGATTAAATGCTCTTAAAGACAAGAAAACTAATGGAAACTAATCTGCTGACCTAGAACATCAGGGTGTGGATTCTGAGGAAACTTCATTTTATTTATTTATTTATTTATTTATTTATTTATTTATTTATTTATTTTTAGTATATGTGCTGCCAAAGTGAGCACATACTAATTTAGATAGGCACCAGTCACTTCTTTGAATGGAATAGGTGACTTAGTGGGATTGGTCGCACTTGCCAAACTAGCCAGTCTTCTAGGAAATCAAATAAAATCAGCCTACGTGACTAAATTCACCAGTTTGTAAAACACTAGTTGATACTTAAAAATATTGTTGGGACCACCTTAAACTTACACCTTTTTCATGAACACATATTAATTTTAAATGCTACTGGGATTGACCATATTTCCAAAAATTTGCGTTTCATGAATTGATTGATCAGATCCTTCTGCCTCTCTTCTGACCCTTCTCCATACAAGTTCTCTTCCCATTTTCTTTTTTTTTTTTAATTTATTTCCGTATGTGTATGAATGTATTGTCTGCATGCAAGTGTGTGCACCCGTGACGTGCAACGCCTCGGAGGTCAGAAGAGGGTGTCAGATTCCCCTGGAACTGGAGTTCTCCTGGAATTGGAGTTTCAGACGGCTCTCGGCCGCCATGTGGGTGCTGGGGATCGAACCCGGGTCATCTGCAAGAGCGGTTGGTGCTCTTAACCGCTAGGCCATCTCTCCAGCCCTCTCTTCCCATTTTCTAATACTCATTAATCTAGCTTAAGAAAGGACATTCTTTTATTTTTTCCCCCTTGGTTTCCACATGTGACGGAAAATGTGTAATTCATCTCTTTCTGTGTCAGACTTATTTTGTTTAACATGCTATCTTCTTTTCAATTTTTTTAATTGATGTTTTGTGTATTTCATACGTCATTTCTCAATTCAGTTCAGGCATATTCCTCTTTCCCTTCCCCCCACCCCACCCCACCCCAGACCATGCAGTCTGCCATAATTGTCCTGTATCTTTCTCTCAGTCTTTTATTCTATGCTTAGGAATTCTATCCATTTGGTGCAAATAATGACTTTATTCTTCTTATAGCTGAATGCATTCTATACCATATTATCTATAAAGTTATTGGTTACCTGGCTCCTAGGTGAAGTCTAAATTTTAGCTATTGTGAGTGGTGTAGCCATAAATTAGAGACACCTCTTTATATGCTGACTTCATCCTTGGATGAACTATTATAGCTGGATCATATGATAGCAGTATTTTTAGATTTTAAAACCATACTATATTCCTTAGTGGCTGTACTAATTTACATTTCTAACAAGATTTTATGAAATTCTCTCTGTCCATATTCTTCATAACATTTAAAATTTTTTTACCCCAACTCCCATGTAGACTGGGTGAGGGTCTGTGCACCTCTGTGCACCCTGGCTGTTACATGATTAAGAACATGCACTGCACCCAGCTTCCTGCACAGACCAGGTAAGGGTCTCTGAACTTCAGTGGTGGCTGGAGCCAGTCCAGGGTCTGTAGTCAGGTGGCGAGCACCACCCTAGCTCCTGGGCAGACTGGGTGAGGGTTGGCACACCTCTGAACACCTATTGTCACAGGATTAGGAACAGGAACTGCACCCAACTTCCTGCACAGACAGGTGAGAGTCTGTGCACCTTGGTGGTGACCAGATATGGTTCCAGTGTGTCCCAAACCAGTGTGCTCCCACCCTACATTCGCTATCCTGGTGGGAACAGTGGACTCAACACAAAGTAATGAGACAGCAAACTGACAAACCTAGAGGAACAGGCCCTCAACTCAATGAAGAAATGTTTGAATTTCACATCAGATTATAAACAACCAATCAAACCCACATGCCAAAAGAACAATGGAAAATCAACAACATGGGAAAAACAAATAATAAATCACCACGGAAACCTATCAGTCATATAGAGGACTCCAACAGTGAGTTCTCCCTGGAGATAATTCAGGACAGAGATCTCAAAAGAACAATGGCAGACATACTCAAAGAAGTCAAGAAATATAAAGAACAAGTCAAAGAACTAAAGGGAGAGAACAACAAACTCAGGAATGAAGTGGAAACACTGAAAAGATCCCAAGCTGAAATGAAACAGGACACTTTCCAACAAATCAAGGATCTAGAAGCAGAGAAAGACAAGTTCTAGAAGGAACTGGAAATACTAAAGAAATCGCAGGATGAAATGAAAAAGGAAATCAAACACTCATCCAATCAGCAGGGAAAGACAGGAGAAAGCTTCAGTTGCAGATTGGATGAAGCAAAAAACAGAATATCAACACTGAAAGATAATGTAGAAGAACTAAAATGCTCAAGCAAGGAGTATGAAAAATTAAAAAAAAAAAAGAGTGGAACAATCAGGAAATGCTGGACACTATGAAAAGACCAAACCTCCACATCATAGGGATAGACGAAGGAAAAGAATCCCAAGACAATGGTATTGGTCATTTTTTCAACAGAATAATAGAAGAAAATTTCCCCAAACTGAAAAAAACAAGCCCATACAATACAAGATGCATATAGTACACCAAATAAACAAAATCAGAGAAGAAATTCCCCATGCCATAGTTAAATCGATAGACAACCAAAACCAGGCAAAGATAGAACCCCCCAAAAGAAAACTATAGACACATCTAATTAATGAATATAATTGCAAAAGTGATCAAAAAAATACTGGCAAACCACATACAGATACACATCAAATAGGTCATCCATCATTACCAAGTTGGATTCATACTAGAGATGCAGGGATGGATCAACATATTTAAATCAATATCATAAAACACATAAGCAGTCTGAAAGACAAATCCACACGATCATCTTAATTGATGCAGGCCATGCCTTCAATAAAATCCCGCATTCATTCATGTTTAAAGTCCTAGAAGGTGGAGGGAACATTCCTCAACATAATCAAAGCCATATGCAACAAACTGACAGTCAACGTCATCCTAAATGGAGAAAAATTAGAAGCATTCCCCTTAAAGGCTGGAACCCAGCAAGGCTGCCCCTTATCACCATTCCTTTTCAATATAGTGCTTGAAATTCTTACTAGGGAAATAAAGCAAGAAAGGGAAATTAAAGGAGTACTATTTGGAAAGAGGAAGTCAAGCTATCCCTTTTTGCAGATGATATGATATCTTACCTAAGGGAAGCTGAAAACTCTGCAAGAAAACTCCTAGAAACAATTAAGAGTTTGAGTAAAGTGGCGGGATACAAAATTAACCTAGGAAAATCAGTAGCCTTTCTTTACACCAACAACAAGCAACTGGAGAAGGAATTTAAGGAGACCTTCCCACTCACTATAGCCTCAAAAAAATATCTAAGAACAAACCTAACCAAAGTCACCAAAGCTCTCTACAACAGAAAATTTAAACCCCTGAAGAAAGAAACTGAGGAAGATATCAGAAGATAGAAAGAACTTCCATGCTCACCGATTGGAAAAATTGATATAGTAAAAATGTCCATTCTACCCAAATTAATATACAGATTCAATGCAATCTCAATTAAAATCCCCATGAATTTCTTTACAGATTTAGAAAAAAATCCTTAAAGTTATATGGAAAAACAAACGACTGCAAACAGCGAGAGCAACACAGGGGGAATCACTATACAAGATTTCAAACTATATTCCAGGGCTGTAGTCATAAAAACAGCCTCGTAGTGGCACAAAAGTAGACTTGTAGACCAATGGAAGAAAACGGAAGATCCAAACCTGAGCACATACAATTTCAGCCATCTCATATTTGACAAAGGGTCCAAGAAGACCCAATCGAGGAAAGATAGCGTCTTCAGCAAATGTTATTGGCAAAACTAGGTCCCCGGTTGTAGAAGAATAAAATTAAACCCCTATCTCTCACCCTGTACAAAAATCAACTCCAAATGGATCAAAGACCTCAACATGAAACCTGAAACTCTGAAGATGATTGAAGAAAAAGTTGGCAACAACCTACAAGACATAGGCATAGGAAAAAACTTTCTAAATCAGACAGAAGCTGCTCAGGAAATAAGGTAAACAATTGACAATTGGGATCTCATTAAATTCAAGAGCTTCTGTACAGTGAAATAAACAATCAATGAAGTGAAGAGAAAACCTTCAGAGTTGGAGGGAACTTTTATCAATGATACATCTGACAGAGCATTAACATCCAAAATATATAAACTTCTCAAGAAACAAAGTAAGAAAACAAAGCACTCACTCAAAAGATGGAATAGAGTTGAACAGAGACTTCACAAGTGAGGAAGTAAAGATGGCTGAGAAACATCTTAAAAACTGTTCAACATCGCTAATAATTAAGGAAATGCAAATTGATACCACTTTAAGATATCATCTCACTCCAATAAGACTGACTAAGATAAAAAAAAAACAAAAGATACCAAATGTTGGAGAGGATATGGGTAAAGGGGACCCCCATCCACTGCTGGTGGGAATGTAAACTCATACAACCACTATGGAAAGTACTGGTTAAAAAAACTCAAAATGAGCCTACCACCTGACCCAGTCATACCAGTCCTGGGTGTATATACCCATAATACTCATGCTTTCGCAGAGATACATGCACTGCCATGTTTACTGCAGCTCTCTTCACAATAGCCAAGAACTGGAACCAACCCAAGTGCCCTTCAACTGATGAGTGGATAAAGAAAATTTGGTACATCTACACAATGGAGTTCTATGCAGCAGTAAAGAAAGATGACATTATGAACTTTCCAGGTAAATGGATGGAATTAGAAGATACTATGCTAAGTAAAGTAACACAGTCCCAGAAAAAAAAAATGACGAATGGTATCCCTCATTTGTGGGGGATGCTAGCACCAAATCACTGGTAGTAAGATAAATTGAGCAATGTTAATGTTAGATTTCTTTTTATCTGAAAGCAACTGTGCTGTTATAATGTGAATTCCTTAATGGGATCTAGAATTAACCTACCACTTATTCTCAGACTATGTAATTTTGGTATATGGGTAGAGGGTAGGTAAGCATATTTTGAGTAACATAAAACTTAACGGGAAATGTTAATTCCTAAACATGTTTTGGAATTAGCATACAGTTTATTTTCAGAGGTCATAATTTTGTTATATATGTGACATATATATATATAGGCATACTTTGGAGCAATACAAATTGGAGGGAACAACAACAACAACAACAAAAGGACTGGGTCAGAGAAGTTCTGCCCAAAACAATAAATATCTGCATAGAAAAACTTTAAAAGGACTGAAAAAAAAAAGATACAAGACATGTATGGCATGGAAAGGAGAATGAGTCTAAAATGGACTGAGAAATATTGTATGAAATGCACAAAACCTTCAACAAAAATAAATTCATTAGAAAGTAAACATTTTAAAATATTTTTATTAAATTTAGATGTATTTCATATAGAACATCTTAATTGGCACCTTCTCATTGGGCTTCCCCTGGATGTCATGCATTCTGTCACTGATGTTAAGGCCTGTTGAGTCGTTAGCATCCCCAAATACCCTTTAGTGCAAGTTCATCTACTGAGATCTAGTCAACCTATCTAGAGTTCCTCCTTTTATCAAAATAAAGTGTTCCTCACACAGTAGTAATCAGCTTCCAATAGTCCTTTGGCTAAGATTGGGTCCTGCTGTCCATTTCCACAGTTCTGTGCTGGGTTTTTCTGTTGGGTTTGCATAGGTCTTGTCCATGTTGGCACCATTGCTATAGGTTCATATGAACAAGGTCCCAGGAGCCTGTAGGACTCTTATTTCCATATAGTCAGGCACCTCCTTCCTGGTTCTTACACCCTTTCTGCCCCTTTTTCTGCAATGGTCTCCAGCTGAATGAAGTTTTTAAAAAATTTTTTTTTTTTTATTTTTGTATGTGTATGAGTGTACTGTCTGCATGTAGGTTTGTGCACCTGTGTCGTGCAATGCCGCGGAGGTCAGAAGAGGGTTTCGGATTCCCCTGGAACTGGAGTTCTCCCGAACTGGAGTTTCAGACGGTTCTCAGCCGCCATGTGGGTGCTGGGGATCGAACCCGGGTCCTCTGTAAGAGCGGTTGGCGCTCTTAACCGCTAGGCCATCTCTCCAGCCCCTATGAATGAAGTTTAATATAGGGACCTGTCCAAAGACCCACACTCTGGAGACTCTTACAGTCTGGCCATCTGTGTCCTTTTGTCCATCCATATGGACCTCTATTGTGTGAGGAAGTTTTTTGATCAGAGTTGAGAGATACATTAGTATTCTCTCTATTCCTTGTTCTAGTATGTTCCATGAGCCTTAGGTGTAGAAGTTCCATCATGGATATGTCACCTAGGATTGGGTATTTTACAGAAAATCTCTGTGTGTGACTAGTTGTGGAACTCTGTTAATAGTCTTCGTCTGTTGTAAGAGAAGCTTCTCTGATGAGTGGTGACTGGGATACTTGTCTGCAAATATAATGATCCATATTTAGCACATAGTAAGAAATTACATTTGTCTAGGGATGTGACAGCCTTGGAGTTTTCTTTTAGATCTATATAACCTCACCAGTCATGTGTATTTGGGTATGTTTATGGTACATGAGTTCCCTCTTATTGAGTGAGTTTTAAGTCCAGTTAGTAACTTGTGATTACCCCAAGATAAAAATGTCACTACTGCCCCAATATAGTTTGCTGTGCCAGTCATTGTCATTGTGGTGGTGATTAGGCCTTAACACCAGGGTTGCATCATCGATTGATGGTCTCCCTTAGCAGCTTGCATAGTGCTCTCCAAAATTATGAGAGGTAGCTTTCAGGGGAGTGGTTTCCGGGTCAATTCTAACTCCGTTGCTCCAAATTCTCTGTGCAAAGTATGTCCCATCTTAAACAGCAGGGACTGACCTTCAAGTTCTAGGAAGCAATAAAGGGCAGTGGAAGCAGGAAAATGAAAAGGAACCCAGGTGGTACAGAGATAGAAGGAGTCTGAGAGGGAAGAACAGTAGCGGACCAGCGTTACCAAAGGGGAAATGCATCAGATGGAAGATGTAGATGGGAGGGGGAGGAGGGAGCAAAGGAGAAGTAGCTCAAGGGAGGGGTCCGTAAGAAAAAAATGATCAAGGATGAAGTGGGGAATATAAAGATACTTTAACTGGGGAGGCCTGAGGGACGATCAGATGGAGAGAAAGGGGAGGGGTAAATAAGGCTTAGCTGTTATGAAAAAACAGCAATACCTAGAATGTTTCTGTGCAGTTTCTCTGCAGTAATTTTGAAGTTTCACTTTTTTTTGAGACAGGGTCTCCCTGTAGCCCCAGCTGGCCTGGAACTCACTCTATAGACCAGGCTGGCCCTGAACTCATAGAGGTCCACCTGCCTCTGCCTCCCGAGTACTAGGATCAAAGGCGTGTGCCACCACACCCAGCTTAAGGATGGTTCTTAGCTGCCATGTGGGTGCTGGGAATCGAACCCCGGTCCTCTGCAAGAGCAGTGGGTGGTCTTAACCACTGAGCAATCTCTCCAGCCCCTAAAGTTTCACTTCTTACATTAAGGTCTTGTATACTTTTTTTTCTTTTGTATTGGGAATTAAACTTGAATTCTTACACATGCCAAGTAAGGGCTCTATCAGTGAATTGATATTTCTATACCTTTATTTTAGTTGTTACATGGGCTCCTGTGTAGCTGAGATTTAAGGCAAACAATACCATAATAAGCTTCTTGACCCATTGTGACTAGCTTCTCATGCAGGCTGAGGGACAGGGGCCAAATTTCAGACTTCTGCATGTGAATATCCAATTTTACTATCGATGCTTATTGAAGAAGCTGTCCATTTTCCAATGTATGCTTTTGATACATTCGCCAAGAATCAGTTGGCTATGTACTTGTGGGTTTACTTCTTGGTTTCATATTGAGTCCCCATGGTTTATGTGTCTGTCTAAAACCCCATGCTGTACTGTCTAAGAAAGGATATGTTGAGCAAGTGAATTGAATCAAGTATGGTGATGCCTCTGGCTTTGCTCATTTTGCTCCAGATTGCTTTAGCTATTTGGGATCATAAATTTGTATGTTAATATTTGTGTCTAATACTTAATACTAGTTGAAATTGGACAGGTTCTGTCCTAAAATAACATTACCTCAGATTTCAAAATAAAGCTTGATTTCCCTTTTCTCTGGAGTTTGCTTATTCCCTTGCATTTCTTCCCATGTGAACTCCTGCCGGAATCCCACCAGCTACTTTCTTTGCCCATACTCCCACCAAATCTGTTCTTTCCTGTTCTTCAACTGCTAGCTCCGAAGAACAGACTTCCAGAGGAAGTAACAACACAATCACGATTCAAAAATAAAAAGAAACTATACAAATTCAAGAGAAAGCAAGGGTCAGAGAAGACTAAAAGAGAATCAGAAGGAATCAGAAGTTTGAACGTGGTGGGGCATGGTGGCAACAGACCTGTAAGGCCACCACTTGGGTTGAAGAGGTAGAAGAAAACTACAAGATCAATAGCAGCCTAGGATTCCTAGCAAGATCTTATCTCAATACAACAAAAGAAACAGAATCACAAGTGAAGGTAATATTTTGAGCACATCCATAAAGAAAAAAACAATATATTGGAATGAAGCTGATGAAGATAATAAAGAGAAATCTGTCAAAATAATTCACAATGGTGGGGGCAATCCATATGACTTGGGGAAAGCTTCCAAGACTCAAAGCAATAACATAGAATGTGTTGAATAATAATCCTTGTAAATTTAAATTATAATGATGGATTTATAAACTCAGTGAATCAACAAAATAAATAACATGTTATAGCAATAAGAAATTGGTATTGCAAAAGATAAATTTGAAGAAATTCTCCAGAATGAAGTATAAAAGACAATGAGTCAGAAAAAATAAAATTAAGATTCATGAATGATAGATCCAAGAATTAAAATATCATTTTAATAGGAATTATAGAGAGTACCAAATCCTAACCACTAGACCACCAGGGAGAGAAAGAATTATAAAATATAAAAAACAAGGGAAAAGAAAAAGCAATTATAGAGCTAAACACAAAATAATTTCCCTGAGCTGAAAAATAATAATAACTTTCTCATTTAAAAAAATCACCAATAATAAGAAGAAATAATAACTTTAAATTCCATATTTATAAAGATCCTGGTGAAATTACAAAATTCCAAGATACAGACAAAATGTTGAAAACAGCCAGTGGTCAGAGAGTAATTCTTCTAGTGAAGAATACAGAATACACCACCGGCTGATTATGCTTTAGCAACTTTGGATGCTAGAAAAAGCTAACACAGTGGTTTTCATATTTTGTCTTATAACAATTTTTAACAAATATAAGGGAAAAGATGAAGGCTATTATAAGAGTATTAAAGGAAAATATTCACTTTTAATTTCCATTAAGGCCAGAGCAACAAATAAAATCCACAGGCCCAATTCAGCCAATTCAGAGTCTGTCTGGTTTGTGTTCCTGTTTTTAATTTTTTAAGTTAGGGTATAAATAATGGGATTTTTGTGGCATTTTCATACCCATATAGTATTATCTGTGTTCTTTTTATTTATTTTTATTTGAATAAATGTTTTGCCTACAAGTATATAAGTGCACCTGTGTTGTACAATGCTTAGAGAGGCCAGAAGAGGGCATCAGATCCCCTGAAACTGGAGTTGCAGGCAGTTGTTAGTTGCCATGTGGGTGCTGGGAACTGAACCTGGGGCCTCTACAAAAGCAGCCAATGCTCTTAATGGCTGAGCCACCCTTCCAGTCTCTATATGTATTTTTATTCTGGTACCCAGTCCTAATCAAACTCTGTGTTCATCCTCCTAGTACCCTTAGTGCTTTTCTTTCCTGGTCCTTTCCCTCCAGCTAGTATCCCCTTCTCCTGCTTCCGAATCACATAGACTCCAGCACCTTTGCTTCCTTCCTCTCTCCATGGTTTTCCTTTCTTCTCATAGTCCTACTACTTTAATTTCCTACATATATATGTATACATAAAATTAAGATGATACTTTCCATATGAGAGAAAACATGTCACATTTATCTTACTGAGTCTTGCTTTCTGTCACTATCCATTTCCTTGCAAATGTCGTATTTTCCCCCTTAGAGCTGTATCACATTCCACTGAGTATATGAACCACATTTTCCCTCCCCATTTATCTGTTGATGAACATCTAGACAGGTTCCACGTATTGACTATTATGAATAATTAAGAAACAATCATGGATGTATTAAGCTTAGAGTTTTTTTGTACACGTACCCGGAAGCAGTATGTGGTAGTTTTATTTTCAGTTCATTTAGAAACCTCCATAGTGATAAGCATAGTGGCTGCTTCTGTCTACATTCTGACCAGAAGTGTTGAAGGGTTGATTTTCCTCACTGGAGAGATGGCTTAGTGGTTAAAAGCACCAACAGCTCTTATAGAGGACCCGGGTTTGATCCCCAGCACCCCACTTGGAGGCTGAGAAGCATCTTTAACTCCAGTTCCAGGGGAATCCGATGCCCTCTTCTGACCTCCACGGCATTGCACGACACAGGTGCACAAACCTACATGCAGACAGTACATTCATACACATACAAAAATAAATTAAAAAATTAAAAATAAAAAATAATTGTCTAATTCATTAACCCATTTATTTATTGGGTAATTTGGGGATGTTAGGGGTTGTTGTCTTTATGTACAATCTATGAGTTGAGGATGGTGTTTAAATTTTAGAAAAAAAATAAATGAATGTCCTAACATAAAAACAATGTAAAATTAAAATTTCAGTATACAAATACAATTTCATTGAACTGTAGCCTTGTTCCTTGATTTTTTTTTTTATCCCGTGGCAAATAAGGCAACACAGAGGCGCTCGGCACCAGCATGCTGTCCACGGTGACAAAGCTCAATTTTTTTTTTTTTTTGGGCAAAGCCCAATAGTCTCACTCTGGGCCTTTTCAGTGCCAACACACATTCATGTGTGAATGTGTGTGTGTGTATGTGTGTGTGTGTGTATGTGTGTGCATATATGTGTGTTATATGTATTTTACACTCGCAAATGAACTTACATATGTTTGAAAAATAAGATCAAATACACATTGGAACAGGTGTTCAAAAATACATTTGTAGAATAAGAACACACTAAGCAAAACTACATTTGGAAAAGTGAGAAATTCAGAAGAAGAATCACAGGTTTTCTTCAGAAATTCCTAGATATGGTAGACCATATTTTAGATCCTTGATTTTTAACAATGATTAAGTTAATTTTTTGCTTCTCACTGTTTCAAGAAGAATATACAATGTGGTGTTCTATTTCCTCAGAGATGCCTAAATCTTCTATAAGTGAACATCAAGAGTGATGAATACATTAGAAACAATCAAATAAGCAAACCAAAATACAAGAGAATTATAGCTAAAATAAGCCCCATAATCAAATATGAAGGCAGAACAAAGACAATTTTGGATATTCTTGTGCCAGTAAATGAATATGCCCTCCCAGGGCAACATTCTAATGCAGCAAAGGGGTAAAATTTGCACAAAAGGCATTATAGTATTCAAGAGACAATGGTGGCAGAATGTGTTTTGAGTGAAATAAGGAAATTAGAAGGGAATCTACTGGAGCTTGACACACAAAACATTCTCATTTGAGCAAAGATTAATAACAGAATCATGTTCCCTTCTCTCTCCATTCATTTTATTGCATAGCAATACAGTGAATGATACCCTTATAGCAATCCAGTAAAAACTTGTTTTTATTCTGTTCAATTTATCTTACTTAATCAATAAACCAAAAGGCACTAGATTTCTTTTTTTACTTATAGATCAGAAAATAAATTTGATGTACTTGGTAATGAAACTACAAGAAGAGAGTTTATATAATGGTGTGTCTACTGTCTATGAAGCAAACTTTATCTTTTTGTTTACACTTAGACATTTTATTGTCTAACCTTATCCCTGCATGTAGGACAGCAAACACTCCATCTCTTTGCTTCTTCTCACAGCGTTGACTAAAATTTAGATGGCTGATATCAGGCAATAACAGCTGGGCATAAAGTAGAAACAGAAAGATAAGGAGTTCAAGGCCATCCTTGCGTATGTAGTAAGTTCTAGGTCAGCCTGAACTACATGAAGCTCTGTGAAAAAAATAGAAAGAGAGATAGAGATAGATAATTGATGATTGATAGATGATATTGATGATGATGATATATGATGGATGGATAGATAGATAGATAGATAGATAGATAGATAGAGCATCTAATGTCATCACACATCAACATGGATCAACTGAGTAAGGTAAAGGTGATATTATTGTAGCTAAAATAATCTCTACAAATCCTTTCAGGCTACAGCTGAGAATAGGAATTTCACTGAAATGGCCTATTGGAAGAGAGCTTTGTTCTAGTAGCCTTTGCTTGCCCTCCAATGGCATCTTGTAGGTAAGGACAGATTCCTTTGAATAGGGTCAAAATACTGCAAATAAGTGATTGATAGAAGCATAGTATATTTGAGTTAAATAATGGTTATTTACGGACTAAACTAGGTTAAACTAGGTTAGATGTGGATTTTGATCTCTAGGTAATGGTTCCTGAAGTTCAGCTCACTCCACATGTACAATAACCAGGCCAGGTTAGCATAAAATAACCACTTTCAAAATACAACCACTAACAGGACTGGTGTCTCCAAGCCAAGGCCTTTCATTAGCACTTATATCAGACTAAAGTCCAGCCAGTTCCTACTGGGCCCACGGGAAAGGGCTCTCTCAGCATGAAAACATACAACCCAGCAGGCTTCCTCTCTGCAAGTGCTTTACTCAGACTAAAGTAACATGAAATAGAGACTAGCAACCAAACAAGTTGCAATAGTTGGATCAAATATGTTCTGTAGATAAATTACTCTGAGAACCAGGCTGATTGTTATGGCTATTCTCCTATGAACAATGTTATTTCCTGTCTTCATGAAAATCCACAGAGTTGGAACTTATCATATAGGATCCATGTTTTGTTTACTGGTCATGCTCTTGAGGAATTTCATGAGAAACTCTGAATTCTCGAATGGAATTTTTTTGCCTTCCTTTTCTGTTTTCATAAACTTTGGCCTTGCATCTTTATTTTCCATTGTAAGTATGGCTTACTTACTGAATTCTACTTCCTCCTGCATTTTCTTACTTCCCCTTCCTATGAAAAATTTGTGTGCTTTGAGAATAAAGTTCTGAATTTTTCTCTGTCTGTTTCTGTCTCTCTGTCAGTCTCTGTCTCTGTCTCTCTATCACATACACACACACACACACACACACACACACATCTCCTCACTCTAATTAGTTTCCACTTGCTAGTTCCAACTTCAAATGACACACTATTTCTTCACACTAAATTTAATTCTTTAGAAGGAGCAGGAGCCTTCAACATGAACATTTGTTTTCAGTTCAAAAGTTCTTTATGCATTAGGTGAATACCTAGTGAGAGCGCTCCCCAAAATGTACACAGCACAATTCACTGGGGTTTAATTTAAGCTATGAGAACAAAAACTAAATAACATTTCTTCATCAACATGTTTTCTCCTCCCGATGTTTATCAGTGCTTCAGGTCATCGCAGGTAATGGCAGGCTTCGATTCCTAAGTCCCTCTGTTAACAAGTGTCTCTCCCAACTCCCACTCCTTAGCTTGCTAGGGTCCCTCTTTAACCTTCTGTGAGTAGAAAAACAGCTCTGCAGCCTCACTCACTCCTTTTTTCTCCTCATCTCTTAGATTTGCTCCAGAGTCTCCACTGAATTATATTTGAATAATTCATTCCACTCAATTTTTACTGAGTGACTAATGTGCTAATTAAGAGAGGAGTCATTTTAAGGTTGGATTTGGTGCTCATTCCTAAACATCAATATAAAATATTAATACTGTATTTGGGAATTGGGGGGGATACAAATTGGACAGACATGTGTAAGCATGTTAATATCTTTCAAGAAACCATTATCAGAATCAAGATTTTTCTGATTCTGGGAATGTGTATGTCATGTTTGTAAATCCTGGACTCTATTTCATGAGTGATAAAACACATTTAAGTAATAGGTGATACAGTTTAAAGCAAAATGTCCAAAACCTGCTTTTCTGCCTAAATCTCTCAAGGGTATAAAGAGCAACTGAATCCAGTAAACAGGATGTGTTCATTCCAGGAAGCTCTCCTCATTCCTCAAACTCTGTTTTGTAATTTTTTTGCAGTTCATTGTACTTTATGTATGTTCTACACATTCGCAGAAAGAATGTCATTTTTGTCTGGCAAAGAACTAAGATTTTTGTGACAATTGTTTAGAAGTCTTATATTAAATTCTGCAGGCTAATGATTTTTGACTGAATAACTTTCTCTAAAAGTCATGGTCTCAAAGCTAGAAAACCGCATCTGAATCTTTTGTAAGTGACACTTTTCAGATAGTTTTGTTCAGACTTTCTACCTAAAAGTATACTAAAAACATTGACTAGTAGAAATATGTGAAGCATGGGATGATTGCATCCATTTAATTCTGCAATGATAAAGCCACCTTTTCCCCTTTAGTTGTTACTAAAATATCTCTCAAGTATATGATTCTTCATTCTTTAATGTCATAGATCAGAAATCCATTTTCATGGATTACTTAAAATTATAAAATCATCATTCTAAATGCCACAGGTCACCAATACACAAAATTTAAAAGATTGTGTATGTGTGTGTGCGTATCTATATTAGATATATATATTAATATACATATAATATATTATATATTATATATAAATATAGATAAGGAAAGAGTATATGGTGTGTGTGTGTGTGTGTGTGTGTAATGTTTTGAGTTTATGACATCTCCATGAATTTATTGATGTAGCTTTTCACCATTTCCCCTTAGATAACTGAGTGGAATCATTCATTTATTCACTTGATCAAGATTTACTTTGTACTATTTTCAGAAATTGTCAGTGGTCTCATTCTCTCCCAGTAAGCCAGTCTTTGGAAACAGTACAATACTTAAGGAAACCTCAAATTGCCTTGACAATCATAGATACTTGATTTTGAATATAGACACATCTCAGTGCTTAGGAATTTGGAGAATACAAGCATTTATAGGAAGGGAGATGATTCACTCAATAGACAGAGTAGTTAGCAGTTAATCTTCTCATTGCTCAAGTTGTGAATTAGAGATAAAATAAATGCAGTTTCAGAATATTACATCACCACATGAGAAGAATCACAGCAGCTAACACTTGTGAGCAGAAGGCAACTCTTTCAATATTAGTATAAACCTGAAAGCTGCTTCCTTTCTGCCAGGAACCCAAAGGACTCTACAACTTCTCCAATCATAGTAGAAATCAAAGATACCCACACACCATGCTGAGCTAAGTTAGATAGATATCAAACAAGTCAAGACACAGATACAAAGGAAAGGGTTCTGCAGAGAAGGCAAACTTTATTGGAAATAAAAGGGAAAAAAATCTCAACATAGAGGATGAATTCTGAAGAATTCTGAACAGAGAGACTGAGGATTTTAATGTGATTATTAAAAGTCTTAACTATGAGAAGGAAATGAGCACTGAATGGTAAAAGAGGTCAAAGGTAGAAGATAATACTGAAAGATACAGGGCAGATCATTCACCATACAAATAGTCAAGGAAGAATAAAGCTTAGTCCCCCACCCCACCCCCATCTCTGATGACTTACTGGCATCCACCAATTTCTTGTGAAGATATTCTGGGAAGACTTAAGATGGAATGAGAAGACTAAGAAATGGATCCCAGACTGGGCTCTGGGATCTGATTTTCATTTAGTTATTTGGCATTGGTTTCCTGGTAAAATAATGACTACATATAGAAAGATAGCTTTTTTGAAATTGTTTCAGGATTAAATGAGATAATGCATATACAATAGGTTCACAAAGGACATGTTCAAAAATGATACTTATGAGAATCTCTGGCTATTCACAAAGCATAAAGGTAATGTGAAGTGGGCAAGGCTTTCTTTGACTGCAAGAGAGAAGACTTTACATAGGGTTTAATGTTTGTGAACCCCAGACCCAGTCTACCTACCAGACACTTTACTACTCCAGGACCACACATAGCCTGACCTGGAATCCCAGGTACTGATACTCAGATACAGTCTGCCTGCTTGCCAGCCACCCAACCAGAGCTCAGCCTGATCATCACTTGGATTCCTTAGACTGGTGACCCCAGGTAGGGATTCTAGAGCCAGTCTGCTACACTATCTGCTAGGACTACTGGAATCACTTGCTGTCCTGTATCTTAGACCACAGAAAGGGACCTCCTTATCCACATCCACTTGAGGACAGTATGATGTCCTGTAACATGCTCTCATGTAACACTGCCCACTCATACTGTGTTCCCAGTCCCTAAATAAAGGAAAGGAAGAAAGAAGAAAGAAATAAACAAATAGAAAGAAAGAAACATACAATATCTCTAATGAATATAGGTATAAAAGAAAAACATGGGGTGTGGTGGGAGGTGGGGGATATTGGGGTCGGAAGCTGGGGATGATGGAGGTGCTGGGGCAGGGGAGGGAGGAAGGGGGTGGGAAGGGAAGAAAAAAGAATAGAGATGATTGTACCTTAGGAGGCTAGGAAACCCAGAGTGTAATATGACATGAGAAATTCACATACACTGAATATTAGAGTACCAGTGGTACAACCTGGGGGCTGAGTAGACAGTGCAAAGGAGAGGACACCTCCCTTTGAATGGTTGGTAAGGGTCATCCAAGTGACTCTCAAAACAATGTAGGCTATCACCAAAGCTCTTGATTATCTACCAGAAATAGAAAATAAGTCCCTACTGTTCAGAACAGGACATTCTTCTGGGACAGGGCTTGGATTAATGGAACAGGAACTGACCTGGAAGGAAGCCTTCTACCTGAAGTTAAGTGCTTATAATGTTAGGCAGTGTGCATAGTGCTAAGGGAGAAAATCAATCAGTGGTACAACCCAGCACCAAAACCTAACAACCACGATGAGCTTCCCAGTAAACTACCTCTATTTGTGCAGTAGAGGCACTTTTGTCTGGTGGACGGTCAACAGCTATCTAATTGGGCTTGGAACCCTCTCAATGGGAGTGAACCCATGAGAGGTACTGCAAACTCAGCCAAATGCACAGAGTTGGAGAGGGTATCAGGCCTAGAGAAAAGTCTATGGGTGTCATGTCTCTAGACAAATGAAATTTCTTACCATATGTGATGGTTAATCCTGGGTGTCAACTTGACTGGACTAAGGAACAAATAAGAGAAAAAGGATCTTCGGATTGGACCACCTCAACCCGGATGGCCCACCCCAAATGTGGGCATTACCTTCTGCTGGCAGACAGTATTAAAGGCCACGGCAGAGGGAGCTGGTCTCTTTTTTCCTGCGGCTTGCTTCTCTCACTGGTGAGTTTGTCTTGCTGCTGTGATCAACCCTTCGGATCCCAGTGTGTACTGAGACCAGCAGATCTCCTGGAATCCGTCGGGCCTTCAGCACCAGATTGGGACTACTGAGACATCCAGCCTTGCAGACTGAGCAGTTCCCTGGATTCTCAGCCTCTCCAGTGCAGCTTAGCTACTGTTGGATTCCTTGAGCTCTGTCACGTGAACAAATCAATAAATTGTATATAGCTATATATTCATCCTGTTGCTTCTGTTTCTTTAGAGAACCCTGACTAATACTCCATACACTAACTATGGAATCATATACTTATAGACAAACATATCTTATGCCACTCATCAAAAAAGCTGCTTTTTGCCACAGATGGAGGCTACTATGAATCCCACAACTGGTCAGATACAGAACATCTGAAAGATCTCCATTCCTAGGAGACACATCTATTGTTGAACTTCTACACACAGAATGAAGGGCAGAGAGAAAAACAAGTGCATCCCTTAATTCTCGCCAGTAAAGCTTTTTTACATAATAGAGTGTGATGCAAATGGAAGGCCACAACTAGTCAAGTTTCAAGGAATAGGAGCCTCCAGAGCATATATATCCCCTGGATGGGGCCCCTATATTAAACCTCATCCACCCACAGCTCAGGGATCACTGTGGAAGAGGGAGCTGAAAGACTGTAAGAGCCAGGGCTGGTGGATGGATGTAGGGAAGTATGGCTTGCAGTGGACTGCAAGCTTTCACATGTGAACTTGTGCAGTGTGGGTGGGCATCAGGCACAGAACCCATTCCAGCTGGGACAAGGTCTCAAAGTGGAGCAAGAGAAATGGGTTGGGGGCTGACCTTGGGCTGAGAACTAGAAGAGACTGAGTACTGTTGGGTGAGGAAGAGTATGCCTTACCTAGGATTCCTAGATATGCTGACTAGACTCCCGTGGATCTCTTTGCATAGAAGGACATCTGGATTTGGGAGCTTGACTGGATAGGGCTTAGTTTAGATGTTGGAATCCATGAGTGTTGATGAGAGGTTGGAGCATGGGGGTGGGGTTGGGTTTGTTTGGGAACAATTGTGTGAGTTGTACAAGTGTTCAATAAAAAATTCAATGAAAGACTTAAAAACTGGATATAGACACATATCAGAAAGATCATCCACCATAATTAAGCCAACTTTATTCCAGAGATGCAGAGATGGTTCAATAAACATAGACAATAAACATAATACATTCCATAAATGGACTTAAAGAAAAAAGAATCACAGAATCATTTCAACAAAAATGCCTTTGACAAAATCCAATATGCCTTCATGATAAAAGTCCCAGAGGGAACTGGATGGGAGGGATCACAGAGCAACATATTTAAGGATATACAGGAAAACCTATAGCTAACATAATTTTACGTGGAGAAAAACTTGAAGAATTACCATTAAAATGAGGAATGAGACAATTGTGAACACTATCCCTACTCCTTTTCAATAAAATGCTTGAAACACTAGTTATAGCAATAAGTGAAGGAAACTAAAGGGGTACAGATTGGAAAAAAAGCCACATTATCTCTATTGGCAGATGACACATTATACATAGATTTCAAAAATTCCACCAGAATAGTTATATAAATAACCCTTTCAGCTAAGTGGCAGGATACAAAGACAAAACCCACTAGTCTTTTTATATATCAATAACAAGCATTTAGAAAAAAAATCTTATAAATACTCCTATTCAAATTTTCCCACAAATAAAGAAATAAATAAAATACCTTGGAATGAATCTAACCAAAGATGTTAAAGATCTCTACAATGAAACTTCACATTTTTTAGTAGAGTGACTGGGGAAGACACGGGAAAATGAGAAGACCCATCATGCTCATGGATTGGTGTGATTAATATTGAGAAAATGACCATCCTGCCAAAAACAAGTTACAGATTCAGTGCTATCTTGTTCAAAATCACCCTGATATTTTTTTTAATTTTTTTAAATTTTATTTATTTCTGTATGTGTATGAATGTACTGTCTGCATGCAAGTTTGTGCACCCGTGTCGTGCAACGCCGCGGAGGTCAGAAGAGGGTCTCAGATTCCCCTNGTGTATGAATGTACTGTCTGCATGCAAGTTTGTGCACCCGTGTCGTGCAACGCCGCGGAGGTCAGAAGAGGGTCTCAGATTCCCCTGGAACTGGAGTTCTCCTGGAACTGGAGTTTCAGATGGTTCTCCGCCGCCGTGTGGGTTCTGGGGATCGAACCCGGGTCCTCTGCAAGAGCGGTCGGTGCTCTCAACCGCTAGGCCATCTCTCCAGCCCCCCACCCTGATATTTTTTATGGAAATAGAAAAAAAAAATCCTAAAACTCATATGGAAACACAAATGATTACAGATCATGAAAGCAATCCTGAGTGGAAAAGAGCAAAGCTAGAGGGATTACCATAACAGGTTTCAGACAATATTACAGAGTTATAATGATAAAAACAACATGAAGAAAGGCGGCTTAAACAGCAAAGAGTGCTGAGCAAGAGAACTGGATTTCTATAGATAAAAGAGTGAAAATATACCCAATTCTATCATCCTGAGCAAACAGCAAATGGATAAAAGACCTCAAGGTGAAACTGAAACTATGAAAATGTTAGAAGGAAACATAAATAGTACACTATGAGATATATCAGACTTCATTTGCTCAGGAATTAGGCCAACAAATGACAAATAGGACCTCATTGTATTGGTTAATTTTCTGTTTCTGTAACAAAACACTGTACCCAAGGGTGCTTATAGGGGAAGTGTTTATTTGAGCTTATGGTCTTATGATTCCAGAGGGTCAGAGTGTGTCATTGCAGGGATGTATGGTGGGAAGAGGTGGCCAGAGAAAAAAACTGAGCACTCATATATTCAAGCAGGTACTGGAAGCAGAGAATGACCAGGGATCTGGATAGGCTGAAGAGCTCTCTAAGCCCTTCCCCAGTGACATGTTTCCTCTGGCATGACCCTGCCTTCTAAACCCTCCAAAACCAGCCTCATTAACTGAGGGTCACATCCAAATATTTGGAACTTGCGGATGGCATTTCTGTTCAAGCCACCACATTCCACTAACACCCTTATTAAACTCAAAAAAGTCTGAATTGCAAATGCAACATCTGATAGAATGAAATGGAAGCTCACAGAGATGGAGAGAATCCTTGTCAGTTATCCATCTGATACAGGATTAACTTACAGAATATACAAAAAGTCAAGAAAAGAAATAAGCCAATTAAAAAATGAGCTGCACATTTGAACGAAGAGATCTCAAAAGAAGAAATAAAAAAATGGATAAGAAGTACATTAAAAAGTTTTTAACATCCTGGCCTGGGCATGGTGACACACACCTTTAATCCTAGCACTTGGGAGGCAGAGGCAGGTGGGTCTCTGTGAGTTCAAGGCCAGCCTGGTCTACAGAGTGAGTTCCAGGACAACCAGAGCTACAGGGAGATCCTGTCTCAAAAAAGACAAAAAACAATGTTTAACATCCTTAGAATTTCGGAAAATGCAAATAAAAACTACTTAAAGATTTCATCTTACCCCAGGCTGAATGGCTAAGATCAGGAAAACAAATGGCAACAATTGCCAGCAAGAGGGGGCAGGAATCTTCATTCACAATCGGTGGGATTACGAACTGGTGCAGCCACTATGAAAACCAGTGTGAAGACTTCTAAAAAGACATTAGCATAGATCTACCATACTATCCAGCTATACCACTCCATGACAAACGCCAACATGTCTCAATATCCTACTACAGAGATACATGTTCAGTCATGTGTATTGCTGCTCTCTTCACAGTAGCTAAGAAATAGAAACAACCAACATTTTCATCAACTTATGAGTGGATAATGAAGTTCACATATTGAAGTTCCATTCATCTGTAAAAAAAAAAGAAATCATGAAATTTGCAGGTAAATGGATAAGCGTAAAAACCGTTATATTAAGTGAGGGCTCAGAAAAAGTAAGTGATACATGTTCTCTTTCACCTGTGGATCTTAGTTCTCCAAATCCTTAGTTGTTAATAAATAACCTCGTGTACCTGTAGGAGTCAGGAAAAATGGAAAGGATTCAGGGGTGGGGGTGGGGAGAGGCCTAGCAGGAGGCAGGTGTTGCCAAGAGGGAAATGAGGTATCTAACTGGGAAAGGAGAGGGTTTTACACAGGGATAACGAGACTGATAATGCTTAGGTGCTGTAAAAAGCCAAAGAGAAATATTTAATAATCTTAATAAAAAAATATATGTGCAGTATATCTGTGAGTGCATGCTATACAATGAAAATCACAGTTCCAGGCCAGAAAAATAATACTGGCTATTGCCACAGCCCTTGATTGCTTCTTAGAACTTGAAGGTAAAACCCTATTACTGAAGACAAGGCATATTTTGAACTTAGGACTTGGAGCAATCAAACTAGAACTGACTAGAAAACTCCCCCTGATGACTGGCTCTCATAGTATCAGAAGATACTGTGCAAGTTGCCAAAAGAGAAAAGCCACTCACTAGCCCTACCCAACTGTAAAGCTTATGAACCACAATGGCTGGTTAGCAAATTATCTTTATTTGGTGCAATAACAGCACTTTTATCTCAGGAGTAATCAAACAGCTGTCTAATTAAATCTAAGGCACAGTCAATGGGAGAGAAATCATGCGTGGTATGGTGAACATAGCTAAGCATGCGTGGCTGGAGAAGCCATAGACCAGAGAGAAGAATCTACTTCTGTCGCTTTCCTAGACCAACATAATTTCTTTTTTTATAATTTTTTATTTACTTTGTATGTGTATGAATATACTGTCTGCATGCAGGTTTGTGCACCCGTGTCGTGCTATGCCATGGAGGTCAGAAGAGGGTGTCGGATTCCCCTGGAACTGGAGTTAAAGACGCTTCTCAGCTGCCATGTGAGTGCTGGGAATCGAACCCGGGTCCTCTGCAAGAGCAGTCGGAGTTCTTAACCGCTTGGCCATCTCTCCAGCCCCCCAACATAATTTCTTAATATATCCTAAATACATATCCTTATATTTACAGACAAGCATACCTCTCACCACTCATCAAAAAGATTCTTTTCACAATACATGGAGACCATTATAAAGTTCTACAATGACTTAAAATACAAAGAATAAGTGACCATCCAGTGGCCAACCCTATGCGATACATCTTCAGTGCAACTTCTGCACATAACATTGAGAGAACACTGGGGAAGAAGGGGAAGAAAGATTGTAAGATCCAGAGAAAAGGGCACTTGCATTCTAGACATGATAGGGAAGCTGCAACAATAAACTCTCTGCTTTATGGTAGTCTAACAAGATCTGTATAATGACAAAACCAGTTGTCATGCCAAGGTGGATGGGGGCTTTTGATTGGGTTCAACCTCTAGATGAAGAACTATAGGCAACCAATGGGTGCTGAGGGAAGAATCAGTTTTCTCCAGGAAGTAGCTCCTGGAAGGCTCTCTCATCTCCAGTGGGAGGCATGAAAACAAAACAACCAGACATCACTAAATGGACTCAGTGCATTATATGCATATGCATATTTAGAAATTTATTTATTGAGCGCATGCTCACCTGGTTTCCCCTATCATGGAGTCCAGTAGCACAGGTCTTACCCGAATCAGGATGAGGGAGTGGTGGGTCCAGGTGGGGCTGCTGGCGGTGCCCTTGCTGGCCGCGTACCTGCACACCCCACCCCCTCAACTCTCTTCTGCTCTGCACTCATGGAAGACTTCTGGCAAGTTCTTCACCTACGAGGGACTTCGAATCTTCTACCAAGACTCCGTGGATGTGGTCGGAAGTCCTGAGATAGTTGTACTTTTACATGGCTTTCCAACATCCAGCTATGATTGGCACAAGATCTGGGAAGGGCTGACCCTGATCCTATGACATCTCGTCAAGGCTGGGCCTTTGACTTTGTGTTATTGGGAAATTCTGATGAGTAATGTTTCTTCTCATTTATGCAGAGACAGGCATTGAACATTCTTTTGCATAAAATGCTTTAAAAAAAACAAAAACCTCTGAATTTTTTGGAATGTTTAGAAATATTAATTTCTGGCTCACCCTAATTGGACTCCTATAGGAATGAGGAGAGGAGCTTGCTAATCTCTCCTTCAGTGGCTTTAAGGCTCACGTTTTTTTTTTTTTTTTTTTTTTTTTTTTTTTTTTTT
>VZQC01011670.1:1833193-1883780 GCA_009823505.1 Rhizomys pruinosus | reverse complement strand
GGGGGGAGGGTGGGAACCCCTGGCTCCTTTCAGTTTTTAATTTACTGGTTCTATCCACTTGAGGACAAAATCAGGCCTTGCTAGACCAGGGTTTGTTTTATGAAGCATGAGCAGACTTTCTTCTTTATAGACTGGACAGTGGCTGAAGTCGCATTAGTGAATCTCCAAGACCTCCCTGAACAGGAAGACTGGTGACCCACATTTGCAGGACATTTCAAGAGATGTCCCCATGCATAGTCCCCTAAGACTTGGTTGACCTCTGAGGGCAAGGAACAAAGTTATCCCTTAGGTCCCTTGGCCAAAATTGGTATGGGCATTAAGTATGGTCTTTAAGCACCCAGAGAGGCTAAGTTACACCAGCCTGATACACTGCACCTATATTAAAATTGTATCTTTTGAAAACAAACTATGTTATTTCCATATCATATTTCTTGATTCACATTTTTCCATTTTAATTTTATATTACTCTAAAAAAATGCATAGATAACCCTCTATCATATACCAAAAATCCAAGGTCTGAAAATAAATGGTAGGTTAGTTCTACAACCTGTCTAGGGATTCGCAATATAAGAGCATAGTTGTTTTCAGATCACAAGGACTATACCATTTATCTTGATCAGTTTGCCTTACAACTAGGTACTTGGCACTAGCATCCACAGATAAGGGATACCATTCATTCATCTTTTGTTTTTCTGGGACTGTGTTACTTCACTTAGCATAAAATCTTCTAGTTCTATCCATTTACCTGCAAATTTCATGATGTCGTTTTTCTTTACTGCTGCATAGAACTCCATTGTGTAGATGTACCACATTTTCTCTATCCACTCCTCAGTTGAGGGGCACTTGGGTTGGTTCTAGCTCTTTGCTATTGTGAAGAGAGTGGCAATAAACATGGCTGTACATGTATCTTTGTGGTAGAAAGAGTCTGGTGGATATATACCCAGAAGTGGTATGGCTGAGTCAGGTGGTAGACTCATTTTGAGTCTTTTAAGGGTTCTCCACACTGCTTTCCACAGTGGTTGTACAAGTTTGCATTCCCACCAGCAGTGGATGAGTGTTCCCCTTTTCTCACACCCTCTCCAGCATTTGGTATCGTTAGTTTTCTTGATCCTAGCCAGCCTTGTCAGAGTGAGATGATATCTTAAAGTGGATTTAATTTGCATTTCCTCAATTATTAGTGATGTTGAACACTTTTTAAGATGTTTCTCCACCATCTCTATTTCCTCATTTGTGAAGTCTCAGAGCTCTTTACTCCATCTTTGAGTGAGTCATTTGTGTTCTTACTTCTTTTTTTTTTGGGTAGTTTATATATTCTGGAAGTTAATGCTCTGTCAGATGTATCAGCAGTGAAGGTTTCCTCCTAATCTGTGGTTTTTCTCTTCACTTCCCTGATTGTTTCTTTTGCTGTACAGAAACTTTTGAGTTTAATAAGGTCCCACTTGTCAATTGTCAACCTTATTTCCCATGCAGCTGCCGTCTGATTTAGGAAGTCTTTTCCTACACCTATGTCTTGTAAGTTGCTGCCAATTTTTTTCTTCTATAACCTTCAGAGTTTTGGGTTTCACATTGAAGTCTTTGATCCATTTGGAGTTGATTTATGTACAGGATGAGAGATAGTGGCTTAATTTTAATCTTCTGCAAGTGGTGATCCAGTTTTGCCAACACCATTTGCTGAAGATGCTGTCGTTTCTCTATTGAGGCTTTTTGGCCCCCCTCTCAAATATGAGGTGGCTGAAATTGTATGTGCTCAAGTTTGGATCTTCAGTTTTGTTCCATTGGTCTACAGGTCTGTTTTTGTGCCAGTACCAGGCTGTTTTTATGACTATAGCCCTGTAATATAGTTTGAAGCCTGGTATAGAAATCCTTCCTTGCATTGCTCTTATGAATTAAATAACTTTTTTCCAAACCTGTGAGGAACATCTTGGGGATTTTACTTGGAATTGCATTGAATAAGTATATTAATTTGGGTAGAATGGACATTTTTACTATATTAATTTTTCCAATCCATGAGCATGGGGGGGATATGTCCATCTTCTGATGTCTTGTTCAATCTCCTTCTTTGGGAGTTTATAATTTTTGTTGTAGCGATCTTTGGTGGTTTTGGTTAGATTTATTCCTAGGTATTTTATTGTTTTTGAGGCTATTGTGAGTGGGAAGGACTCCTTGTATTCATTCCTTCTTCAGTTGCTTGTTGTTGATGTAAAGAAAAGCTACTGATATTTCTAGGTTGATTTTGCATCCTGCCACTTTACTGAAACTCTTAATCATTTCTAGGAGTTTTCTGGTAGAGTTTTTAGAATCCCTTAGGTAAACTATCATATCGTCTGCAAAAAGGGATAGTTTGACTTCCTCTTGTCCAATTAGTATTCCTTTAATTTCCTTTTCTTGCCTTATTGCTCTCACCAGTGTTTCAAGCAGTATATTGAAGAGGAGTGGTGACAAGGGGCAGCCTTGCCAGTTCCTAACTTTATGGGGAATCCTTCCAACTTTTCTCCATTTAGGATGATATTGACTATGCGTTTCTTGTATATGGCTTTGATTATGTTGAGGAATGATTCTTCCAGTCCAATTCCCTCTAGTACTTTAATTATTAATGGATGCTGAATTTTGTGGAAGGATTTTTCTGCATCAATTGAAATGATCGTGTGGTTTTCGTCCTTCAGTCCATTTATGTGTTTTACATTTACTGATTTTCATATGTTGAACCATCCCTTCATCTCTGGTATGAATCCAACTTGATCATGGTGAATGATCTTTTGTCATGGGTCTGTATATGGTTTGCAAGTATTTTGTTGAGAATTTTTGCATCTGAGTTCATTAATGAGATGGGTCTGTAGTTCTCTTTTTTGGTTGCATCCTTGCCTGGTTTTGGTATTAGAGTGATGCTGGCTTCATAGAAGGAATTTGGGAGATTTCCCTCTGCTTGTATCCTTCAGAAAGTTTGAGTAATAATGGTTGTAAGTCCTCTTTAAATATTTTATAGAATTCTTCTGTGAAACCATCTGGGCCTGGGCTTTTTTTAGTTGGAAGGTCTCTTATTACATTTTCAATTTTTTCATATATTATGGTTCTGTTTAAGCTCTCAATCACTTCTTGGTTTAGCTTTGGTGATTCCCCGGATTGCAGATGTTTATCCATTTCTCTTAGATTTTTCAAATTTAGTAGAGTATAGGTTTTTGAAGTATTCCCATATACTTGTCTGGATCTTTTCATTGTCTGTTGTGATATTTCCCCCTTTATCATGAAGTCTATTGATTTGGAGTTGCTCTTTCTTTCTTTTGGTTAACTGGGCTAGAGGTCTGTTTATTCTGTTTATTCTCTCAAAGAACCAACTTTTGGATTCGTTGATTTTTGTTTTGTATTGTTTTCTTTGTTTGTATTTCATTAATTTCTGTTCTGATTTTTGTTATTTCTTCCTGTCTATTGCATTTAATGTTCATTTGTTGTTGTCTTTCAAGTGTTTTTAGCTGCAGTGTTAGCTCATTTATTTGTGCTCTTTCTGTTATTTTAATGTAGGCACCCAGGGCTATAAACTTCCCTCTTAAGACTGCTTTTAAAGCGTCCCATAGGTTTTGGTGTGTTGTACTGTCATTGTTGTTTAGTTCCAGGAATGCTTTTATTTCTTTCTTTATTTTCTCGTTGACCCATTCACTATTCAGGAGTGCGCTGTTTAGTCTCCAAGTGTTCCTGTAGGCAGCAGGGCTTATCCTGGTGTTGATATTGAGCTGTATTGCACTATGGTCTTATAGAATGCATGAAATTATTTCACTTTTTTTGTATTTATTGAAGTTTTTCTGTTTCCAAGTATGTAGTCAATTTTTGAGAATGTTCTGTGGGGTGGTTAGTAGAAAGTATATTCTCTGGTGCTTGGGTGGAATATTTGGAAAATGTCTGTGAGGTCCATTTGCTGTATTGCATTGTTCAGTTCAGATATCTCTCTGTTTATTCTTTGTCCAGTTGATCTGTCCAAACAACTCAGTGGGGGTATTGAAGTCCCCTACTATGAGTGTGCTGGGGTTAATAATCTGTGCCTTGAGGGCCTGTAGAGTTGTATTTATAATGATTGGTGCACCAGAGTTTGGTGCATATATATTCATGATTGTGAAATCTTCATGGTTAATTTTTCCTTTGATAAGGATGTAATGGCCCTCTTTGTCTTTTCTAATTGCCTCTACTTTGAAGTCTATTTCTTTGATATTAAAATAGCCACTCCTGCTTTCTTTTTGGTACCATTTGCTTGGAATATTTTTTCCATCCTTTCACTTTAAATTGGTGCCTATCCTTGAGAGGGACATGGGTTTCTTGTAGACAGCAAATGGATGGATTCTGTTCCCTAATCCATCCTCCCAGTTTATACCTTTTGATTGGGGAGTTTATTCCATTAATAGTTAAGGTTATAATTGAGATATGTGTTGCTCCCTTTCACCTTATTATCCATTTGCGTTTTTGGTCTAGGTTTCTACTTCCGTAGTTCTGCTTTTTTAAATTTCCCTTTCTCCTCTGTCCTTTGAATTGCTTCAAGTATTCTCTGAAGGATTGGTTTTCTGGACATGTATTCTTTCACCTTGTTTATGTCATGGAAGATTTTTCTCTTTCATTCAACTAGAATTGACATTTTTTTCTGGATATAGTAACTTGGGTTGGTATCTATAGTCATTTAGCACTGGGAATGCTTTGGTCCACATTCTTCTTGCTTTCATAGTTTGCACTGAAAAGTCAGCTGTAATTCTTATAGGTTTTCCCCTTATATATAACTTGCTTTTTTCTTGTGGCTTTCAGAATTTTGTTTTTGTTTTGGGCGTCTAGCATTTTACTATGATATAGCAAGGGGAATTTCTTCTCTGTTCCAGTCTATTTGGTGTTCTATGTGCTTCTCGTATTTGTATGGGTCTGTATTTTTTTAGTTTGGGGAAATTTTCATCTATTATTCTGTTGATTTTTTTTTTTAATTTTCATTTTTTATTGATGCTTTGTGTATTTCATACATCATTTTCCAATTCAGTTCAGGCATATTTCCCTTTCCCTTCCCCCCACCCCACCCCACCCTATCCCAGATCATGCATTCTGCCATAACTGTCCTGTATCTTTCAGTTTTTTTTTCATTATTTAACAATAAGTAATAATTTATGAGTACAAGCAACCTTCATGTAAAGCCAATTTGCAAGCAGTTGTGCCCAAACCCACACAACTCATGGGTCCCACCATCTAGCAGGGGAGCTTGTATGTTCAATCAAGTTGATCAAGTGAGTGTCCAGACTATATTGCTGTAGTTTCACCTTTTGCCCCAATCGCAGCCCTTACATTCTACCCTACATGCCCCCTCTTCTGCTTAACCCCCCCATAGAACAAGGAGAAATATGATGATGATGATGAGGTCATTCTCCAACTGTAAATTGGAGCCAAATGTGATAGAGGTAATCTCTTATAAAACCAGTAAAACTGCCTTCTTTAATTGACTAATAGACATAGGAGCTGTGAAAAGGATTATTCTCTATTCAGAACCAAATATAATACCAAAGTCTCCTTAAGCTATGCACTTAAGCAAAATATGTTAATATAGGAGCTCTGACATCAGCAATGGATTATTCTAGCAAGGAAATGTTGGCCAGGGTGTCCAAGCCCCCACAAAAGGTAAAGGCTCCTTGCCTCAAAACTGGGATATCTGCAAGAAGAGAGGCCATAAAGCCCTGTCGATGATTTTTTAATACCATTCTCTTGGGATTCTTCTTCCTCTATCCCATGATGGGGAGGTTTGATCTTTTCATAGTGTTCCACATTTCCTGGCTGTTCTGCTCTTGTGTATTTAAAAAAATTTCATATTCTTTACTTGAACTTTTTAGTTGTTCTGTGTTATGTTCTAGGTCTGATATTCTTTTTTCTGCTTCCTCTATTCAGCTTGAGGCTTTTCCCTATTCTTTCTGCTTGATTGGATGAGTGTTTGGTTTCCTTTTTCATTTCATCCTGTGTTTTCTTTATTATTTCTACTTCCTTTCAGAGCTTTTCAATCTTGTCTTGTATCTCCTTGTTTCGCTTGTTGGTTTCTTTTTTCATTTCAGCATGGGATCTTTTCAGTGTTTCCACTTCCTTCTGGAGTCTGTCATTTTCTCCCTATAGCTCTTTCCAGAGTCTGTCATTTTCTCCTTTTAGTTCTTTCTGAAGTTTGTCTTTGTTTCCCTCCGGGTCCAAAAAGCTTTTCTGATGAGGGTTGAGAGATGCACTAATCTATGTACAGAATGGTAAGCTATTAGAAGTGAATGTTAGCCGGGCGTGGTGGCGCACGCCTTTAATCCTAGCACTTGGGAGGCAGAGGCAGGTGGATCTTTGTGAGTTCAAGGCCAGCCTGGTCTACAGAGTGAGTTCCAGGACAGCTGGGGCTACAGGGAGACCCTGTCTCGAAAAGACAAAAAAAAAAAAAAAAAGAAGTGAATGTTATACTATGTCAATTTTGCAGAATTATATTACTAGATTCTCCCCTAGGGGCTACAACCTGTCTAACCAGAATTTTATTACCATATTAATCATGCCAGGTATGGGTTTCATCTTGTGCAGTGGGCCTTAAATCCAATCAGAAAGTGGTTGGTTACCGTCATGACATTTGTGCTACTATTACATCAGTTGGTATGTCTTGCTAGAACCTTATTGTTCTCACAGGGCAAGGTTGAAGGTTACATTTCTCTTCGGTAGTGTCTGGTGCACCTTCCAGCACTATGGAAGCTAACCAGTAGGGATGAAGCTTCAAGGTCAGAACCAGGTTGATTTTTCCATTTTCTGATATTCAAGTATATATTATCTTTGATAATAGATTTTTACTCTCAAGTCTAATCAAACTTGTTAAAAAATGTGAATGATTCTCCTCACAATGTTTTAAGCTGTGCATGAGCAGCGCATGAGCAATAAAAGAGTGATGGAAGTACGAGGTCTGATGGAGCCAGAAGGTAATGCTGATTCCAATACTGTAGGCCATCTCTACAGCTGTTCCTCCCCATCCCCCTAGAAAATTTCAGATCAATTTTCTGAAAAAATTACACATAAAATGATGTCATCAATATCAACAAGAATAGATGCTATATAGAGATTAAATATGTTGACAGTTTTTAATTGAGTAAAGCAACAAGTATTTGTGGGAAGCATATTATATGTTGTAGAAGACAAGGAAATAAACAGCTGAGATTGGAGCTTGAAGAAATTTAGAAGATTGAGAAGAAGAGATATAGAGAAAGAATCTTCAAGGCAGGGGAAGCCTGAAGCAAGGGTGAATCTGAGGAATTTAAAGGACCACAATATGGATTCTTCATCTTAAGGGGGAGAGAAGACTGCTCTGAAGTGCCAAGAGAGGAAGGCAGAAGGCAGACAAAGCAGAGCCATGTAAACTAAGATTGAATATTTAGATAACATGCTGAGTGCAGAGGAAGCCACTGGAATATTTTCCAGTAAGTCACAATGATATTGGTTATGATTTTGAAAGCCAGCCTTATATTTAGTAAAAACGGATGATTGCCTTAGTGTGTAATGGTCAGAAATGAATGTGATATTTAGGTTATCAGTGTAAAAAAGACAAAATGAGAGACAGCTTCCAAGTGAAAGAAAGCATGGGGAAGCACAGCATATTACCGGAACACTATTTTGAATGTTTCATGTTATCCAAGATGTAGGTAGGAGATATTTCTTGAATGTCTTTTAGAATTTAGAATTTCTAAATGTCTTTAGATTTTCAACCACAATGTGCCTCAGCCCAAAGTTCAGGCACTTCCCTGGAACATCAAATAACTGCTGCAAGTCAGTGAGATATAGATGAGATTCCAGAGCAAAGGACCCTTCATACCTGACACAAGAGTAGCCCCTCCTTTAGGAAGAACTGATGAAGGTTCTTCTCTACTTCTCTAATCCCAAAATTCATCATACATAATAAAAAATAAACTCACAGAAAAAAAGTTTATTCTAAATAACTCAGAAGCAATTCTCTCAGATACTCTGAGAGTTCCTGGGACATAGAAGATGGTCTGGAGTACTGAAGTAGTAAAATAGCTTCTATTTAGGTCAGACAGGAGCCTAGACTCTCTAGCTGTAAGTCACCTCTTCAGGAGGATTGTATAGGAGACTCTGAGGAGTAACCTGAGATAAAGCACCCTCAGGCTAAAGACACACTAGCATGCTGAGAATCAATTTAACTGGAATGCCACAACAGTGCATGTAAAAAGCTCCTGAGATAGTTAAAAAGAATCAGGAACTGAGGAGAGCCAGTCCATTTAAAAAGAGGACAGAAACTCTTAAGGTAAGTGGAGAAAACAATGAGGAGGAAGAAAAGAGAAAGAAATAATGTCAAATAAATGTGTTTAGAAGATAAAACATACTTCACTGGTTTCCCTTATTCTTGCACCATGCTTCTGTGGGCTGAGTTTAAAGGCTGCTGCCATATGTGTTCAGAAAGGTCTGACTGTGAAATCACACCACTGGAAAGGGAACAGAGTACTTAGTGCTCATGTAGATTCTACTCTTAAGAAACAGTAATCAGTCTGTGTATGTAATTTGGAGAGTAATGTAAATTCGGAAGGGGTTTGTTTATAATTGGGTACTAATGTGGGAGTATTGCGCTAATGAAAGAGTCAAGAGGGAGGCAGAGGCTGCTCTTTAATGGATAGTTTATAATAGCAGTAATTGTAAGACACAGCAATTTTACTTAACAATTAGACCATTGGTTGGTTTGCAAAGCCCTGTTATATTTTTGATGGCATCTTTTCAATCGTAATACAAGGTGAGTAAAATGGCCTAGTTTTGTGAGGCAGAAAGAGAGAATAGATTCATAGAGCTGTTTTTTTTTTTTTCTATGATAAGAATGTCTTAGTAAACAGGTACCTCAGGTAATACCAACTGTCACTATACAGGACAGGAATCTCAAAGTCGCCCCTGTAAATAAGCAGTGGTGGGGGTCTGTCCAAGACTGTATTACTAACGGGGCTCCTGTACACACAGCCTCACTGTGTTTTCCTCTTGGCCAAAAGTCTGCAAGCTTGATTTTCAAAGATAATGTATGTGAGATGAACTTTGGAATTAGCTAAAGATAAGCAGTGCAAAGTGAGAGAGAAACTCCAGCACAGAAGTTAAAATACCGACACTGGAATCCTAACTCTGCAACCAACTAGCTATTACTTTGTCCTTGCAATAAACTCTTTGAGCATCAAGGGTAAAATAAAAATAATAACATCAATCTCCTGGCATTATAATTCTCAAATAAATTAATACAGAAGAGTAATAATTCAGCTCCTGGGTCATAGGATTAAGTTATTTTTGTTATCAACATCTCAAAAAAAAAAAAACATTTTAGAAAGCTGGGCATGGTGACGCATGCCTTTAATCCTAGCACTTGGGAAGCAGAGACAGGCGGATCTTTGTGAGTTCAAAGCCAGCCTGGTCTACAGAGTGAGTTCCAGGACAGCTGGGGCCACAGGGAGACCATGTCTCAAATAGACCAAAAAAAAAAATTCTTAACAATATAGGAACATATCAAAATACATGAGTCTAAAATATAGACAAAACAACAATTTACAAATGACTATATAAAGCATGAAAGAAGAAATGTAGAGATTTTAAAGAATCACAATACTGTTGTGTAGCATTTGGAGATGGAGAAATAAACAAGGATGACTCCAGAGTTTAAGATAGGAGTTTGCCTTTGCAAACAGATGAAGGAGGATTAACAATGGTTAGAGGAGGGAGGGAAGATCTGCACTGGGTGGGGTGGGACTTCCACTGTCCTTGAAATAAGCTGCAGGCATATGACCATGTATTGGTTACTATATTTTTTCATCTATCTGGTAAGTTTTAAATAATGTAACTTTTTGCTTTCATTTCCTCTACATTAGAAAAAAAGTCAAATCATACAAAACACATTAGGAAAGCTATCACAGCTTGCAAGTATTCAATCATTTGCCAATACCTTTACTTACATTATCTCAGTGAGCTCACCAATGATCCATTTAGGCAAAAGGTTGTGAGAGAAAAATATACTTTTAAAGTCTTCTCAGAGCTTGGGTTTAGTGAACAGAGCCCTTTATCGTGGTCAGTATTCTTGTTCTAAAATATTTTGTTACTCAGTGTATTAGTCACTTTTCTGTTGCTGTGATAAAATACCATGACCAAAGGAACTTATAAAAGGAAAAGTTTGTTTGAGCTTATGATTGATGGTTCCAGGGAATTAGAGTCCATTGTGGCAGGAGGCATGGCGGCTGGAGAGGCATGGCAGCTGGAACAGCAAGCAGAGGGTCTCATCTCACAAAGAGCACAGGAAGCAGAGAGGGCAACTGTAGACCACGAGGCTTGTTAAAATTCACTAAGCCTGCCCCCAGTCACACACTTCCTCCAACATGGCCACACACTCCAAGACCTCCAAAAATGGCGCCACCAACTGGAGACAAAGGTCTGAATACCTAGAGCCTATGGTGGACACTCATTCAAACCACCACATTCCACTCCCTGGCCCCCATAGGCTCCTGACCATATAAAATGCAAAATGCATTTGGTCCAACCTTAAAAGTCCCCATAGTCTTTACCAGTTTCAATGCCATTCAAAAGTCTACAGTCCAAGTCTCTTCTGAGACTCAGGCCAATCTCTTAACTGTAAGCTCCTGTAAAATCAAAAGGCAAATTACATACTCCCAACATACAGTGGAACTGAATACACATTCCCATCCCAAAAGGGAGGAATAGAGGCATAGTGAGGAAACACTGGACCAAAACAAGACCGAAAACCAGCAGGGCAAAAACCAAGTCCAGTAGCTCCATGTATGACTTCTGGGACTTGACTTCCAAAGGGCTTAGATGGCTCAGCTCTTCCAGCTTTGCTTACAACATACATCTCTTTCTTAGGCTGGTACCACTCCCTGTATGCAGCTCTCCTTGGCAAATATCTCAGGTCTGGCATCTCGAATGTCTTCTTGGGGTCTCCACTGCCAACCAGGCTTCACATTCACAGCTTCACACAATGGCCTATTAGGGCCTTCTTTATGCAGGGACACCCCTGCTGTACTCTGCCTGACCTTGGCAGCTCTCTGAAACCGTGGAGGAAGAACTGAAGACCCCTTCACTCTTGCAAACTTCATGCCTCTAAAACCAGCACCACGTGAATGAAATTGCTGAATCTGGCTGCAAGTTTGGGATGGACTCTGGCCTATTTCAACCACATTTGCAACTTTTCTCTGCCCTGGACTTGCTGGAGGATTAGCTGGGTGTGGTCTCGCCCTGAAGGCACTGATTCTTTTATTTACTTGTAAATCTCCAGGCCTGTCTTTAATCACTTTAGTCTCCTTAGGAAAGGGAGCTTCTCCTTCACATGCCTTGGCCCCACCTTTAATCTTCCTAGTGAAGTTATCAGATCCAAACTGTACATTCTGCATTTCTTTCTGCCCCATCTGCTCTTCTTCACTGTAGATCTGCACAATATTCACGTTAAAGGGCCAACACCACACCAAACATTTTTTCTACATTAGGCTGCTTTGAAATATCCTGCCAAAGACATTGTCCATTGGCTTTTCAACTTAGCATCAGGCAGCATTTGGGCTGTGGGCAAACTCTGCTGCCAGACTCTTATCAAAATACTCCCAGTTGCTGCCTAAGTTTATTTTCCTCTGGAACACATTTTTTGCAGCAATGCTTTCTTCCAGGCCTCCACTAGAATGGCCCTTTAGCTCTGCTTACATAGTCAACAGCCTTTTTAGGCCCAAAGTTCCAAAGTCTTCCACTTTCTCCAAACATCCACATGGTCAGGTTCTTCACAGCCAACAGCCCACTCTCTGGTACCAATTACTGTTTAGTCACTTTTCTTGTGCTGTGATAAAACACCATGATCAAAGGAACTTATAAAGGAAGATTTATTTGAGCTTTGATTGAGGTCCAGGGAATTAGAGTCCATTGTGGTGGAGGCATGGCAGCTGGAACAGCAAGCAGAGGGTCTCATCTCACAAAGAGCACAGGAAGCAGAGAGGGCAACTGTAGACCACGAGGCTTGTTAAAAACTCACTAAGCCTGCCCCCAGTGATACACTTCCTCCAGCATGGCCACACACCCCAAGACCTCCAAAAACAGCGCCACCAACTGGAGACAAAGGTCTGAATACCTAGAGCCTATGGGGGACACTCATTCAAACCACCACACTCTGTCTATTAGATTATAAAAATGTCCACTTTTTTGAGGGCATTAAGATGCTTTCCTATAACAGCAGATAACCTACACAGCTCTTAGGTAACATAAACTGACCTGATACTTTGAGAAACATCACAGGGAGACCTTGCAACTTTACAAGTGATTTAATGGGATGAGAAGCTTTCCCAGTGTCTTGTCCGATCCTTCCTTCCCTCCCTCCCTCCCTCCCTTCCTCCCTCCCTTCCTCCCTCCCTCCCCCCTCCCTTTCTCTCTTTCTCTCTTTCTCTCTTTCTCTCTTTCTCTCTCTCTTTCTTTATTTTTTTCTTTCTTTCTTTCTTTCTTTTTTTCTTTCTTTCTTGTTCTTTTTGTGATAAGGTCACAGATAGCACAAGCTACCAGCCTTGATTTCACTATGTATCTAAGAATGACCCTGAATTTTGATTCTCCTGGCTACACCATCACACCCAGTTTTATGTAGTGTTTTATGCATGATAGGTTCTATTAGCTGAGCTACATCCCTGAACCTTCATGTCTCTTTCTGAGGGCTTATAAGAACTCACTTGCTTTTTATTCTAGATGAAGAAATACATGGGATAAGGAATCATTTGAACTTGAAATACTAGAACAATTATTAGACAATTTTTATGCTAATGAAAGCATAGCCTACAAAAAGACAAAAGAAAAAGTAAAGGTAAAATCACAACTTAGAAGCCAGTTCATTAGAAGAGGTGACCTTTAGTTATGCCTCATTGGCATTTTCTCCTCAGGCAATAGGATCACTTATATCAGACATCACAAAATCACCTACCAGTGGTTATAGTTAGTTTTACTCTTTGCAAATGGAATGCTCTAACTAGAAATATGAACAGAGTGTTATATTTAAGAGTGTACTTTTTATAGGAATCTGAAGATATGACTGGATTTTGCTGCTGAAGTATGACAATGTTAGTAGAAAATTTACACTCGCACACACACACACACACACACACACAGCTTTTTCAGTAAGCTTTCATAAATGGTTAGAGGAAACCAGTATTTTGATAAGTACCTTTGAAATTCATGCCAAAAAATTAAAATATTATATCCAGATGGATAGATAATACTCTACTTCAAGTTTATACTTTTGAAATAGTGATCTTTCACAAATCATAATATTGGAAACCATGCAAAATGGATAAATGTACACAGAAGCAGACATTCTCAAACGCTACTAGTAAAATGACTTTGTTACAGAGCAACTTGACTATAATATGTTTTACATTTCATTTCATGTACTGTTTAATATAGCTTATCTAGTTCTAAGAAAGACGTCTACAAACTATGTAGAGGGTGTTGGTGAAACAATATATCAGTAACAAAAGAGCAAGAATAGTTTGCCTACCACTTGATAATGTACTGACTCAGTACACTGCTACAGTCATAAAGCTAAAATTTTGAAATATTTTGCATTCAAAAAAATGAAATAGACCTCAGCCAATCTACATAGGCGATCTAAATAGATAGTTAAGCAAAATGAACAAGGTTAAGAAACAATTTAAATATAATATTAACACTTTTGCACCATTGATTATTTATAGAGCATTCTTAAATATTCTAGAAATAGTAATTTATTCTGAAAAGGCAGATTAAAACTGACAGCAAGAAGAGTAATAGCTCTTTATTGGATAGCCTCTTGAATTATTTATTTACCCATATCATGTGTTACTTTTTCTAGTTAAAACATTCTTAATGGTGTTAGAAAGGGCAATTCATAATGTGCATTATGTTTTTCTGACTGAGTTTGAAACAAAACAAAAATAAAACAGACAAATGGAAAATTTATCTATCGGGTTCTTTTCAAACTTTTTTGTTGATACTCTATCCCTGATATAGATGTACTGAATATTCAATCTAAGAAATACTGGCAAACATAGGTGCCCCATAGGAGCTTGAAATTCAGAGGAGATCTATGCTTTGTGCATTGGATATGTTCAGATTACAGCAAGACCCCAGTGGGATCTGATCCAAGTAGGTTTAGTTCATTATTCTGTATCTTCATCAGGGAGGCCATTCTTTCAACTTCCAGTGGTTTACTTCCATAACTCCCCCTGTCTTAGCTAGCTTCTCTATTGCTGACAAATACTCTGACCAATACCAATTTGGGGAGGAAAGGGTGTTTAATTTTCCTACAAAAACAGCCTATCCTCAAGGGAAGCCAAGGCAGGAACTTGGGCAGGAACCTGGATCACAGATCATGGAGGAATGCTGCTTACTCGCTTGCTTCTCTGGTTCATGCCTACCTTCTTGTACAATACAGGGATATCTGCCCAGGGGTGGCACTGCCCACAGTGGGCTCGGCCCTTGCACATCACTCAACAATCAAGAAAATGCCTCCACAGACTTCAGCAGAGGTCAGCTCAGTGGGGGCAGTTCCCCAATTGTGACCTCTTCAAACCAGTTGTGTCACCTTGAGAACTAAAGCTATCCTGCTCACCCCCCCAAAATATGAGTCATAAATAAGTTCTTCCAGATAACAACAGATAAAAGAAATAAATGACACCTACATTGTAGAATCTGTCTCTCTTCCAACATGAAACTACCATAATTTAATGCTAATCATAAATAATAGCTCTTATTGTCAAAAGTTTCCCTAGGAATATGGTTCTGAGAAATAGGCTAAGTAGATAAGCTTATTCCTGTTGCAGTCATCTGGGAGTCCTGGCCTTCCGGAAAGGAGGATCTTGGGTGCCACCAGGATCAGTGGCTTGTACTTGGATCTTTTAACTGCTTTCATCAACATGGAAAAGAATATCTTGCCTGGGCAGCATAACTCAGTCCTTGCTTGAAATTCACATTTGTTCTGTCAATTTGAATTCAATGGAACATCTTGAATGTGGATGTCAGACAACAAACATGTCTCATTCTCTTGCTGTGTTAGAGTTTTGGTGTCCTTATCTGCAGATTCCCTAGGGTGATTTTTATCATATAAGCTTTCCTCAGTGTTGATTCAGCATGGGGGGGGCGATAGAACCTATTTTTTTTTCTTTTTCCTTTTACCTGGGCTTTAAATTAGATGCATTCCTTCCAAAGCGTGTTTATAGTTTCCCGAACTCTGCAGTAGAATAACTCAGGATATCAGATGTTCTTATAGCAGTCTAAAAAGTAACATTAAGTATTAAAAACTGTTGTGAGTTTCAGTTCCAGAGCTGGCATGTAAAGAGATTAGAAACTGCCAGTTCATTATAAGAAGAAGAAAAACCCCAAACAAACTGAAGAATAAACAACTTTTCTGGCATTTCTCAGACAAATGAGATCACAGGGCAAACTGCCTCCCCCCAAATTGGCAAGCAAAGCAGGAAGATAGAATAAAAATCGCAACTTCCCAGAACAAAATCCCATTAGCAGAAATCTCTTCAGAAACCAGTTTTGGATCAGGAAAAACAGTTCACAAATTGCTGGAGGCTCAATGAGATTTCAAAATTCCCACAGACCAGTCATGGAAGGAGGGGCCCACTTTTATGAGTGTACTTTTTTTTTAAATTTATTTTTATTGATGCTTTGTGTATTTCATACATCATTTTCCAATTCAGTTCAGGCATATATCCCCTTTCCTTCCCCCCCACCCCACCCCTACCCATCGCAGATCGTGCATTCTACTGTAAGTTTTCTGCATCTTTCTCTGCTTTTTTGTTTTGTTTTGTTTTCATTTTTTTTAACAATAGGTGATAATTTGTGAGTACAAGCATCCTTCATGTAAAACCAATTTGCAAGCAGTTGTGCCCAAACCCACACAGCTCATGGGTCCCACCATCCTGAAAGGGGGGGCTTGTATGTTCAATCAAGTTGATCAAATGAGTGTCCAGTCTATATTGTAGTTTCACCATTAACCCCAATCGAAGCTATGAGTGTACTTTTTACCTCCAGGAACTTTACTAGGTTTTCACAGTGTGTATCAGAAACTCTCAGTTGCAGGGGGAAGGCAACCGTTTGGGATATGCCAGGACATTCTCTTCTGCCCCTAGGAGAAATAGTCTAACTTGCTAAACTTCAAAACAAAACAAAACAAAACCAAACCAAAACAAAACAAAAACAACAACAACAAAAACCAATAACAAAACCCCACCATCCTAGTTAACTGGAGAAAGGAATTCCAACCTCTACCTCCCCAAGCCTTCCCTATAAGGGAAGAGGAATACCCACCTCTACTTCCAGCCAGTCTTCCCTGGGGATGGGGAAGTATTCCCACCTTCACACAGTCTTCCTTGTGAGGGAAGGGGATATAGCTGACTCTAGAGAAGACTGGTGGGATGGGCTGGAGAGGTGGCCTAGCGGATAAGAGCGCTGACCCCTCTTACAGAGGACCCGGGTTCGATCCCCAGCACCCACAAGGTGGCCAAGAACCGTCTGAAACTCCAATTCCAGGGGAACTCCAGTTCCAGGGGAATCCGACGCCCTCTTCTGACCTCCGCGGCATTGCACGACACAGGTGCACAGACATGCATGCAGACAGTACATTCATACACATATGGAAATAAATAAAATTAAAAAAAAAGATATGATAACAGTATTACCATTTAGATCTTTCCAAGAGTTTGGGGTCAACTTGACTAATGCTGAAGTGTAAACATTTGTGTTTTCCATTTGACCTGGAAATAGTAGAGAATAGGACCCAGCTTGAAATGTTACTATTTACAACTCATCGCACTGGGAACAGAGAGATTTACAGGGTCAGGATGACAGCTGCGTCACATATTTGCATCATCTTTGAAATATGAGTGGCATCTCACACAAATGGCCAGTGCTCCCATTTTGCAACATCCACCTCGGTTCTTCCTGTCAACTGTGGGAAGTACTGGCAGTTTGACTCTCAGATATAGATGGTAAAAGAGCCTTCCTTTCCCAGCTCCTCTGCTCAGGAATTGTGAAATCATGCCTATAGATTGTAAAAATGCAAAAACATCAGCACTTCAGGGTTACAGCCCTAAGGTACCTTAGGCTTGCTCAGCTACATTCTAAAGTCAACACAAGCATGAATCAACTGCTAGCTGATTTGCAAAGTTCACATATTGATGAGTGGTGACTGGCATACTTGTCTCTGAATATAAGGATCTTTATTTAACATATAGTAAGAAATTATGTTTGTCTAGGCATGACACAGATGGAAGGTTTTCTCTAAGAGTAATTACTTCTCTAGCTATGTGTATTTGGCAATGCTTACAGTGGCAGGCAGACATGAGTTCTCTTCTGTTGAATGGGCTTTAGGTCCAATTAGATAGCTGTCAATTACCCCCAAGATAAAAGTGCCTCTAGAGCACCTCTATAATTTACTATGTATAGTGTTGCATTGCTGTGGTTATTAGACTTTAGACTTTGAAGCTGAAGTTGGTCCATTAATTGATTTTCTCCATTAGCAACTTGCATAACGTCCTGCACAACTATGAAAGCTTGCCTTCAGGGAAGAGGCTTTCAGATCAGTTTCCACCTCCACTGCTCCAAGCACTGTCTCCTGAGTATGTCCTGTCTTTGGCAATAGAGTTTTACCATCAAATTCTGGGTAGTCATGAAGGCAGTGGTGATAGCCTGTGTCATTTTTGAGGTCTCTTGGACTCACACAGACCAAATCTAGCACAAAGTTCCATAGCTGTTCACACACAGATAATAGATGTCTGTGGGAGGCCTGATCCTAAGTGACACATTACCAATGGAACCTCTAAGCGTAAGGCTCAGGAAACATAGTGAAACAAGAATACTAAGGCATCTCTCAACTCTCATCAACAAAGCTTCATCATACAACAGGACAATGAACACAGAAGGCCACAACTGGCCAAAGTGTAGAGAATAAGAGACTGCAAAGTACATGTTCCTGGATAGGATTCCTATATTAAAACTCATCCACCCAGGGTTCAGGGACCATTGGAGAAGGAGGGGGAACATAGATGTAATAGCCAGGGGTGGTGCATGAACATGAGGAAACGGAGTCTTACAGGCTCCTGGGAACTTGCTCATTCGAACTTTCCATCCAAACCCAATTAGATAAAATCCAGAATATAACTGGGGAAATGGGAAAGAGCCCCCCAACCTTAGCAGAGGAACTATTGGAAGATGATCATGGCTAGGTGAGGGAGACATGATCTTCAAGAGACTGGTGCTAGATAGGCTGAACAGGCTCCAGTGGATGAACTCACATGAAGAGACAGCTAGGTACATAGAGGCATTAACCTATAAGACAGACTTCATGAAATCCTGTGGATGATCTATGAGAAGTACAGATAAGGGAGATCTAAATATAATTAAAATGCATTCTATGAAATCCATAAAAGTTCAATAAAAATACACTGAAAAATGGTTAAAAACTCATATCTTTACCTTATTTTCTGCCAAATATCTTCCCTTTTTGAATACATTACATTTTAATAATCAAGCTCCTAATTGAAAATTACTCACTTTGGGTAATATGACTTCAAAGGGCCCTAAGTAAACAGCATGATGGGATGGTAGGATTTTGTCTGGAAGAAAGAGAACAATGTGGAGTTTTACATATGGCTCTGAAGGTTTGGCCTGATGAGGATGTCTTAGTGTAGAGATTATAAACCACGAAACCTGGAATATGCCTCTCAGCGTTTGCCTTGTTTTGGCTTTGCCAGGAGAGTATGTTGGTGTAGTCCAGTCTACCTCCGTCCTTGACCTCAGAATCCTTCTGCTTCATTCTCCATAGTTCAGGAATTACAGTCCTCTCTGCATGACTAGGCTACATAGTTTGAGGATTTTTGAAAAATACTTTTGTTCATTCTTTGAGAATTTCATACAATGGATTTTGATCATATTTACCTGTGTTTCTCCCCTTATCTCTTTACAGACCCACAACCACCTTTCAACCTCACCAACCTGGTGTATTCTTTCCTCTTAACTACTACTCACCTGTACTTTCTGTTGTCCATATACTTCTGGGTGTCAGTTCAGCAGCTGGAGGAGCATGATATACCTTCCAGGAACCAGTTTTTTTTTTAACATTTTTTTTATTGATGCTTTGTGCATTTCATACATCATTTTCCGATTCAGTTCAGGCATATTTCCCTTTCCCTTCCTCCCCACCCCTACCCCATCCCAGATCATGTACTCTGCCATATCTGTCCTTTATCTTTCTCTCAGTTTTTTTTTTCCATTTTTTAGCTATAAGTGATAATCCATGAGTACAAGCATCCGTCATGTAAAACCAATTAGCAGGCTGTTGTGCCCAAACCCCCACAGCCCCACCTTCCAGCGGGGGATGAGGGGTGGTATGTTCAATCAAGTTGATCAAATGAGTGTCCAGACTACATTGCTGTAGTTTCACCATTCACCCCAATCACAGCCCTTACATTCTACCACGCCCCCTCTTCCACAGATTGTTCCCTAGGCTTAGAAAAGGGGCACAGGTGGATGAGAAGCAAAGCAGTCCACTCTCTCTGGAGCTGTTGTGTTGGACTCTGGTCAATTCTGGCTGTTTCCTTTCATGGGCTGACAGTTTGTCCAGGAATAACCTTTCTATCCTACTAATGAAGCACAAGCAATTAAATATATAGGTATTTAAACAGCTCTAATAGTTATGGTAGGTTGCTTTGGTATAGACACATATGTTTGGATGGTATGTTAAACCATGAATTACATTTTTTCCTGTTAAATATGACAGGGTCTTACTGTGGCTTATAACATCTCTTAACCTGTAGAGCAGTTTTAAAGAAAACTGACTCTCACTCCCCAAAGCTATCAGTGTCCACGGCTCTTGACTTAGGAGTAGAGGTTGATGAATCCCTTCCACTCCATGTCTCTTGATCTTGTGCATGTCATGTGCAGGCCGTCACAGCTGCCCCTGGTTCATAAATGCCATGCCAGCCCTGTTATGTCCAGAGCATACTGCTTCTCTACGGTCCTCCCCAACATTTGACTCATAATCTTTCTGTCCCCTCTTCTGAGCTGGGCCCTGGGCCTTGATGGAAACAGAGATCTGATACTGCAGATCTGCCCAAGAATCCACCATTAGGGAGCTCTTAGGTCCCATGTGTGAACTTATTACTATTGATTTGGTAAACTGACATAGCATCAAGTTTCCCTCTAAATTAGTATCTCCCTACCTGCATGTTAGTGCATCTGAGATCAACAGAGGGATTCTTTGTGCAGTGAAGGGTGATTAACACAAAAACTAATGACTCATTACAGTGCAGAGCCTAAGTGACCGCAGAGTCCTCAACCACAAAGGAGATATCTATGTTTGAGTTTTTATTTTAATCAATTAATTTTATTTGGGGGAGAATTTCCTGCATGAATACTGTATTTCCGTCATTTCCATCAGTCCTTTTCCCACCTCCAACTCCCCCCATGCCCTCATTTCCTGTTACATTCCTGACCTTTAATTATTACTGCACATTGTATTAGTCAGGGTTCTCTAAAGAAACAGAAGCAATAGGACGAATATATAACTATATACAATTTATTGATTTGCTCACGTGACAGAGCTCAAGTAGTCCAACAGTAGCCGCGCTGCACTGGAGAGGCTGAGAATCCAGGGAACTGCTCAGTCCACAAGGCTGGATGCCTCAGTAGTCCCAATCTGGTGTGAAGGCCCGGTGGATTCTAGGAGATCTGCCAGTCTCAGTACACGCTGGGATTTGAAGGGTTGATCACAGCAGTAAGACAAACTCACCAGTGAGAGAGAGGCAAACCGTAGGAAAAAAGGGACCAGCTCCCTCTGCCATGGCCATTAATACTGTCTGCCAGCAGAAGGTAGCACCCACATTTGGGATGGGCCATCTGGGTTGAGGTGGTCCAATCTGAAGATCCTTTTTCTCTTATTTGTTCCTTAGTCCAGTCAAGTTGACACCCAGGATTAACCATTACACACATATATGTACAAAACATATATGCAATAACATAACTCTGTAGGTTTTATATATAACCTACCAAGTCCATTTAGTGTTGCACACATGTACACATTTATGGCTGACAATTTAGGATTAGATAACAATCTCAAAGAGCTTGTGCTTGGAGGAACATGACTCGCCCATTCCCCACAGGACTTGACTATCTGATGTAGGAAAGGGACCTGGTGAAATTTCCCCATCCATGTTGACATGTCAACTGGTGTTGTCATAGTGTGGGTTTTGTTCAGGTCCCCATATTTTGGGGATTTCATGGGTGCAGTTTCCCTGTCATGTCTATAAGACTATTTAGCCACAAATGTCCTTGTCGTCTGGCTTTTCCAATCCTTCTACCCATTCCCCCATGATGTTCCTTGAGCCTTAGGAGTAAGGGATGTGTTGTAGATGTGTCACTTAGAGTTGAGCACCCACAGTCCCTCATTCTCTGCATTTAGACCACGTGTAGATTATAAGAACCATATCCTACTACTAGCAGATGCAACTCAGTCCTGTCAAGGGGAAAATGGGAACAGGGACCATCAGTGGCACCCTGGGGATCTGGCAAGTCATCGCAGCTGCCAGCAAGTTCATTTCATAGCCCAACCTAAAAGGTACTTCCAAACCTAGGTCATTAGCCTGGGAAGTGGAATGCTTCCTGTCTGGAAGTGTCCACACACCTGTTCAGAAAATTTTGGCCTCTGGGTAGAAATTTCAGCCTGGCAGCCTTCTTGGTTCTTCCCAGGCTATACCACCAGCACCTCACTCTCTCCAGAGCTAGTGATTTGATTAGTCTCCTTCCAGCCCCACACTAATACACCAGGCTAGTAGTCTGACGGCCCCCCATCCAGCCCATTAGCACCCAACACTCAAAATCCAGGCCTGCTACTGCCTGTATACATGTGAAAATAACTGATCCAGGAATTCTATGTGATGGTAATGGAGAATTCACTTTATTGTAGGCCATTCATCCTTTATATAGCCAAGATGATGTCACTTCCTGTAGCCAACACCAGACCTCTGCATCACTCCACCCTTGTATGCTATTGCTCTGTCCAGCAACATGTGCTGAGGTCACAAGTTGCTCCCTCATGGGACGGAGTCAGTGAAGCCTCATGACTGCCCCCCCAGGAGATGCTAGCTGAAAAGCTATTCCCTAACTCAAACTGGATCTTCCCACAGTAGATCTCTGAATACACTCCATCTGTTGCAAAAAGAACTTTTGTTGATGAGGGCTGAGAGCTATACTTATCTTTGGTTATAAGGATAAGTATTTTGAATACAGTTAGAAATGATTGATAGTGGTTTAGGAAAACGACAGTAGTAGTTTCTTCTATAGTGCCTATGACCTATCTAGAGCCATGAATATTTGGCTAGGCTTCTAATATAAAGCGTGAATTCCACTAACACTGAGCTGACCCAGAAATATAGCTGCATTAGGTTCTCTCTTTTTTGTGGATCCTACCTCAAAATCTTTACATGTGAAATATAACCTTCGGTAACCACAGAACACAGAAAGAGATCATGAGGGAAGCTGGGAGAATGAACTCTAGGAGGAGCATAGCAGGATTCGGGCACTAGCAAGGGCAATGTGAGGAAAAAGGGAGGACATTAACTGAAAGTGTGAAGGGAGTGTACTATAGAGGGAGAGGGAGGAAGCAGAGATAACACTAAGGATTTCTGAAAAGCCAGGAAACACTACTTCATAAGATGACAGTGTATTATAGATAATTATATATGTATGCTATTCCACATAGAGTGATAACGTTCACTCAAGGGCCATAGATTATTTAACAAAACTCCCAAAACGGGGCATGGGAAACCTTCCTTTGAGTTGTTGGTCAGGGTAGTCCAAAGGACCTCTAAAACAACACATGCTATTGGCATAGCCCTTGGTTGTCTCCAAGAAGTTGAAGGTAAGACCTTGTTGGTGAAGATACCTCACACTTCAGACAGCATGTGGAAGAATATAGGTGAAATTGACCTGGAGGCCTCCTCCCTGGGGACTAGCTCTTGTAGTGTCAGAGTTGGTATATAAGCTGCCAGGAGAATGGAGAAGAACAAGTAGTGGTCCTACGCAGCTGTAAAGCTTGCAAACCATAATGGTGACTGGCCTGGCAAGATAACCAAATGCTGCAATAATGTCACTTTTATCTTGGGGATCGTCAATGGGTGTCTAAACACCTGAGGTTTTGGACTGAAGCATCTAAAGTAGAAGATTGCGCCAGAGAAATATATTTTTGCTTGAAAGGTAGCTTTGAGTCTGTAAAGTAGAAGTCCATAATGATATATTAGTAGAAGCAGGAAAGAAATTAAACAAACAAACAAAAAAACCCTTTTAGGACTTCAAGCCCAAGATATACATGATATGGAAAGGTCAAGCTTTAATCTAGGTTAAAGGCAGAGTAAGAGTGTAGAACTCCATACTTTAAAATTTTTCTCTAGTGTACATTTTTAGAATAATATGAAGATTCCGTGTTTAACTGATGAGTTTAAATCAGTGCCAAATAAAGTTTTGTCAACTTAAAAAATAAACAATTTAAAAAATATTTTCCTTCATCATTGCTTTTCTATTGAATTTTTGTATATTTCATACAGAACATCTCAATCAGTCTTGACCATATTTTTATCCCCTTCCTCATTGGCACCCTTCCACAGCACCCCCCTGGGATTCATGCACTCTGTCATTTGTGTTAAGGCCTATTGTGTGAAGCTAATGTTCCCAGACATTCTGCAGTGTTGAACTGGGCTCTAGTCAGCAGAGTAAGCAGAGCCCCTCACTTTAAGAAGATCATCTCTTTCCCATACAACAATAATCAGCTGCCAATAGTTCTTTAGCTAAGATTGTCCTGCTGCCCATTTTCCCAGTGAATTTTGTTTGCTTGAGGTTGCATGGTCTCGTCCATGCTGATGCCACTGTTGTAGGTTCATGTGAGCAGAGTCCCTGGAGCTTGTAGGATTCTATTTCCATACACTCATGTGCTTCCATTCCAATTCCTACCATCTTTCTGCCTTCACTTCCACAATGATCCCTGAGTCCTGGGTGACTGAAGCTTAATGTAGGAGTCCTGTCCAAGGTCCCACAGTCTGCAGACTCTTAATATCCACACTTTGGCCATGTTGACCTTCAGTGTTCCTGGCCCTCTGTTGCATGAGAGAGCTTCATCAGCGAGAACTGAGAGATTCATTAATCTACTCTTTACCTCTTGTTCTATGTTTCCTGAGCCTTAGGAGTAGAGGTTTCATTGCCTCCCTGAAAATCCCACAGCCATTGATGTCAGTCTGCCCAGTGGACCATGGCTCTGACCAGTCTATGCCACAGCTTCTCTACCACAGATGTGCTGCTCAGGCTTGGGCAATTCACAGACAATGTCTGTGTGTGACCAGTTGTGGTATTTTGTAATAGTCTCTGTCTGGTACAAAAGAAGCTTCTTTGGTGAGTGGTGACTTGGGTACTTGGCTCTAAACATAAGGATGCATATTTTGCCCTTAGAAAGAAGTTACATGGGTATTTAAACAGTACTAATTGTTATGGTAGGTTACTTTGGTATAGACACAGATGTTTGGATGGTATGTCAATTCATGATCTACATTTTCTTCTGTCAAGTATGGCAGGGTCTTCGTGTGGTTTATAACATCTCCTAACCATTAGAGGATGTAAGCTTGTGACATCAGCCCGTGGGTTATTCCTCCAAGGAGAAACCAATAGCCAATTAGATTTGGGATATACAGACATATGGCTGCCACTGCTGCACAGTATTTCCAGGCAGATGAGGTGTAGCTGGTGCTGAGGAGGAGTCTTGCTTGACTCAAGGAGACCTAATTTGCTTTATTGGTTTTTAGTGGCTTTGGTAACACTCCTCTGGCATCCCAGAGACCATCTGTATACTTGCAAGTGCAGTCTCCATAATCTTTGCCATGTTTGTATCAGTCGTCTCAACAGCAGGCCTTATCGCTCTCTTCCGGCAGATATCCCAGTTAGGAGCCAAGGAGCCTTACCATTTGTGGGGGCTTGGATCCCCTGGCCAACATCTCCTTGGTAGAATAATCCTGTGTTGATGTCGGAGCTCCTGTATTGATAATTTTGTGAGTGCATAGTTTAAGGAGACTTTAGCATTATATTTGGTTCTGAATAGAAATAATCCTTTTCACATTTCTATGTCCATTAGCCAATTAAAGAAGGCAGTTTTACTGATTTTACAAGAGAACACTTCTATAACAGCTGTTTCCCATCTATAGCTGGAGAATGATCTCATCATCCTCTATTTCTTCTTATTTCTCTTTATTCTATGGGGGAGTTAAGAAAGTCTCTTGTATTAAAACCTTTGCAGCACCTAGAAGGGTAAGCTTCATTAGGAACATTAAAAAATAGTTGTTACTAGTAGGATCCAAAAGGGGTCTGATGTCTGCAGCAATCTGAGGCATTTCTTCCCTTCAATGTGCAGAGGAGTCAATCCTTCTGCTGGCACTTTCTGGTACATCCTACTCACTGCACTGCAAAGCTGCATTTTCTTTCTCAGCCATTAAGTTGGTGATACTCGGCCTGTTGGAACATACAAATCCTTCCGCTAGTTAGTTTTAAGATTTGGGTTGCAAGGTTTTTTGACAAAAAGTTTTCATATCTATCTATATCCCCCTTTTTTATTTAAGGTTTTTTAGTTTTGACCCATGAGTCTCAAAAAAGCAGTTGTTTTATACATACCTAGGTGGTGGAATCAAGGCACAGATTTCATCAAATTCACCCATGAGTTTTGGGTTACTGTATGTGAAATAACCAATATACTAATGTGTGTGCTTATTAGTAGGATCAAAGGTCATATATTATACTGTTTAAATACCTAAATATCTAATTGCATGTGCTTCATTAGTAGGATCGAAAGGTTTAAGCCTGGACAGCTGGCAGCCCATGAAAGAAAAGCCAGAACTGATAGAGACCAAGACATCAGCTCCAGAGAAAGTAGAGTGTTTTGCTTCTCATCCACCTGTGCCCTTTTCTAAGCCTAGGGAACAATCTGCGGAAGAGGGCGTGGTAGAATGTAAGGGCTTCGATTGGGGTTAATGGTGAAACTACAACAATATAGACTGGACACTCATTTGATCAACTTGATTGAACATACAAGCCCCCCTTTCAGGATGGTGGGACCCATGAGCTGTGTGGGTTTGGGCACAACTGCTTGCAAATTGGTTTTACATGAAGGATGCTTGTAACTCACAAATTATCACCTATTGTTAAAAAAAAGATGAAAACAAAACAAAAAAGCAGAGAAAGATGCAGAAAACTTACGGCAGAATGCACGATCTGCGATGGGTAGGGGTGGGGTGGGGGGGAAGGGAAGGGGATATATGCCTGAACTGAATTGGAAAATGATGTATGAAATACACAAAGCATCAATAAAAATAAATTAAGAAAAAAGAAAGAAGTTACATTAGTTTAGGGATGTGACAAAATTGAGCATTTCTCCAAGTTCTATGACCCTTCCATCAAATGTGTATTAGGCTGTTTATAGTATCACATATGAGTTTTCTCCCACCGAATGGTCTTTAAGTCCAGTTAGGTAGCTGTTGATTGCCCCCTATATACAAGCATCACTATTGCACCAATATCAAATGCTTTGCTAGCATTGATGTGGTTATTTGGTCTTGTGCTGAATAGCTTTAGTGTCAACTTGACACACCTGAGTTGAGGGACCCTCAATTGAGGAATTGGCTCCATTGGATTGGCCTGTGGCCATGTCTGTGGAATATTGTCTTGATTATCAGGCAATGTGGGAGGGCCCAGCCCACAATGAGTGGTGCCACCCTGGGCAGGTTCCTGTGTACCATATACGAAGGCAGGCTGGGCATGAGCCAGGGGAGCAAGCCAGTGAACAGCATTCCTCCATGGCTTGTGCTTCAGCTCCTGCCTCCAGGTTCCTGCCCTGAGTTCTTGCCTTGGGTTCCCTGAGTGAGAACTGTGACCCAGGAGATGTAAGCTGAATAAGCCCTTTCCTCCCCAAGTTGCTGTCTGTCAGAGTGTTTTGTCACAGCAATGGAAGACAAACTAGGACAGGTCTTAAACTGGGATTGGACCATCGATTGTTATTCTCCATTAGCAGCTTAGGTGGTGCCCTCCAAAGCTATGAGAGCTAGCCTTCGGGGAGCTGACTTCCCGGTCAGTTCCAGCTCCATTGCTCCAAATTCCAGGTCCGTTCCAGCTCCATTTCTCTGAAGTGTGTCCTGTCTTCAGCAATTGGGTCTTCAAGGGCTATGGCAATACCCTGTGTCATTTGGGGAGTCTCTTGGACTACCCTGGGCAACACCTCAAAGGAAGATTTCTCCTGTTTGGCATTGTTTCTTGTTATATAGCCTTCAGGTATGCACGTGGACTCATGTAGAGATATTGTATATATAATTTGTAATTAGGTTGTTAGACTAATATGATTACCTTTGGATTTTTACACTAAGGTACACATTATTTACCTCTCCTAAGTCTTAAATGTCATTAGTAGTAGAAATTTTCTCATAAAATTTCCTCATAAAATTTATATATCCCCATCAAGACTTGCTGCTGAGAAAATCATTTTATCTTGTTTTGATTACGTCCCACCTAGCCAATGACAAGGCATTTTCTGCTCCTGGAAATACAGGAAAAGTGCTTCTATGATGCAGTCCCTCTGTTACTGTCAAAGGAAAAGACATAATATGCCTGGTGATGAGATTATGAAAAGAGGGAATGGGCTTTGTCCTCATGCCTGAGGCAGTCTACTAGAATTCCTTGGATAGGCAGATAGGGGTTGAGATGTAAGGCCCGTTTTTCTGGTAGTGACTTGATGAGCTATTCATTTGGAGTGTAATATATAAGGTGGTGTGCTATTATGGTCATATTTTCAGTCTACTTTCCTAAGTTATGTCTGCCATCAATAAAGTTTTATATTTGAGTACTTTTCTTTCTGTCTCAAATGCATGTATCAATGATTCTGGAGCATTTAGGGAAAGAGGGGCATTTATTTGGCCTATCACCTGAATAAATCCAATAATGCTATTTCTTTTACACACCATTTCTAGCTTATTTTATTGCTTTGATGACTCTAAATAATAATAATAATAATAGTAATAATAATAATAAAATAACTTAAAAAACTGTAGCAATTTTAGTACTATCTTTCCTGATTCTCAGAGAAATATCAAGGAGATAGGGTAAAGGCTGAGTACTGACTATTTCATTTTAGTCATGCCTAGAAGCCTGATTTCCCTGTAGACCTAATTTCCTTCAAGGCTGGCATATTCTTGTTAGCTGAATTGAGGTGACAAGGAAATACGTTGAGATTTAGAAATCTGTGGTCTCTGCAGTGAGCCTTCCTGGGCAGTTTCACCTCTTGTTTCCTGCATGCTGGATGAAGGAAAATTTAAAGGCAATAAATATTTCTATGTTAAATTATTATTCCAAAGAACACAAGATGGTTTCTGCCTGACATATAATCAGGGCCATCAGCATAGTAGAAGTGAAAGAAATATTAAGAGAGCCATACAAATGAGTAGGGACACCTTCAGACTGTCTGACGTGTTTGTGGGAAGAGAGAACTCTCCGTTTTGAACAGCAAAGCTTTAACGGAGAAAATTTGGTGCTAAGGCCAGTTCTATTTATCTCAACCTTTTCATATTTGGTAAGCTTAGATCCAAGTTTATAATGTATGGTTGACTGATGTTCTTTAAAACTAACTTGTGGGCCTGGAAATACAGCCCGGTGGTTAAGAGCACTGGCTGTTCTTGCAGAAGACCCAGATTCAAACGCCCACATGGAAGCTAACAACTGTCCATAGTGCCAGTTCCAGGGGATCCAACACCCTCTTCTGTCCTCTGTGGGCATTGCAGGATACAGGTGCATTTACATACGTGCCGGCAATATACTCATAACGTAAAATAATAAAGTATTAAGAAAACTGACTTGTGGTGAAAGGAAAGCTCTTCACAAGCCTTTCATTTTTTTCTCTATATGTGTGAATGTACTGTCTGCATGTAGGTCTGTGCACCCGTGTTGTGCAATGCTGAGGAGGTCAGAAGAGGGTGTCGGATTCCCCTGGAACTGGAGTTCTCCTGGAATTGGAGTTTCAGACGGTTCTCAGCCGCCGTGTGGGTGCTGGGGATCGAACCTGGGTCCTCTGCAAGAGCAGTCGGCACTCTCAACCGCTAGGCCATCTCTCCAGCCCTTCACAGGCCTTTATTACAAATTAGCATTTCCATCAACCGAGATTCTACATCCACGGTTTGCTTCTCTTTATGCAGCTGTGAACTCTCTCACATGTTTCTCCTTGGAGCTGAGTATATGACACATGCTAAGAGTTCACAAATGAATAAGCATAAATAAGTCATATATTTAAACTGTAATTGACTGAAAAATCCAGAACCTGTCTGTCTCTGCCACAGCTTTTCCTCAACACTGTCACAGGATTCTATTTTTGCCTGAAAGAAATAATGTAGGGTAGAGGTGCAGGGCAGTGGATTTCCAAAGAAGGAAGGTCCTATTATCAGAGAGGTAAAAGAGGAAACTTGTTTTTAACTAACTAACTAACTAACTAACTAACTAACTAACTAACTAACTATATGTTTGATGTGTTGTAGCATGTGTGTGATGTAGTATGGAGTATGTGTGTATACATGTGTGTTTGTGTGTCTGTGTGTCTATGTGTGTGTCTGTGTGTCTACACCTATACCACAGTGTGCATGTAGAGGTCAGAGGACCAGTTGTGGGAGTTGGTTCACACCTTCCACCCTGGAATCAGAGGGACTAAACTAGGTGCTGAGGTTCGTCAGGCATCAAGCGCTTTAACTCACTCAGCCCTCAGTCTTCCCACTTCTTTTCTTCCTTTCTACTTTTTTTTTTTCCCTGTAAGTAGCTGCACTGTTTCGTGGATTTAGTTCTAAAGGCAGCTTGTGGTTCTTCTGTCAACTGCTTTTTCCCAGTTCCCCAGAATTTATTTAAAAGTAATCAAAGCCAATTAAGCCATTTGCTTTAGTGCCAGAATAGCCCTTTGAAGCCATAGCAAGACACACGGGTTGCTTAGAAAGGGGCTAGGAAACACAAGGAAACACAGAGCTCTGCTGCTTTTCATACTTGACAAAATGGGAAAGAAGAAAGGCTAATGTCATTGAAGAAACTTGGAGAGTGAGGACAGGTGTCAGGGCTGGAGGCAAGAGTGGAGAGTGTGAGAAAGTGTGTGCCTGGAATAGGGTGGGTGTTTGCTGCTTTCAGAAGATGCAGCCTGCAGTTCTGACCTATTTGCTCCCCAGGGGTGACAGTTTAAGGTATGAGCTTCCACGCTTAGTGAACCCTGCATGCTGAAGGGAACAGACTGTGTGGCAACCTGGATCCTGTCAATTGTGGTTTAATTTTCCTACTCATCTCCAGGGAGCCTATTTCTATACTGTAGCATCCTTATTATGAATATTAAGTGATAAAACTTAATGTATTTGAGAAATGAGTCATGCCTAATGGAGACTGCATGTTAATTAGCTCCAAATAAAGCTCAAACATCTCTAGAAAACCAAATGCTCTACATCCTCATTCTATCAGCTCTTAGGTTTCTGTTCTCTCATCACCAGAGCACCACAAGGTGAACACACTCTGTTAATATATGGAATAATGTTTGCAAAGCACTTTTTCATACTACCATTTTCCTCAATTTAAAACATTAAGGAATGTTCTAGCTTTAGCTGGGAAAATTGGTGACACTGGTACACCTGTGTTATGAAATTTCATGAGGCACCCAATTTCATTCTAACCAGCAGGCTGACCTTTTACCTCCTAGACAAAACTATGACCTCAGCTTATGAATACAAAGAAAATATTGTACTTTATTCTCACTCTGTGCAATGAACTCATGAATCAGAAGGAAAATAGCACAGGATATACTGTGTGTTTATGTGTCCTTTGTTTAACTAGGTGTGAGGAGAAGGATGGGGGCGGGGGGCTGGGGAAGTATTGGAATAGAAAAGAAAGTGTGTTAGAAACCCATCCCATACAAGCCCAATGACATAGTTTGATCTTGGAACCCATGTAAGGAGGTTAAAGGAGAGAACTGAATCTACAAAATTGTTCTTTGACTTCCACATGTGCGTCCACACATGCATGTCATACACACACAAAAATAATTATTATATCATTATTATTATTATTTAAAAGTTTACCCAAAAATAGTATTTTTGAATGATGGTGGTAGGTATATACTCAGGAAAAGATTTCATACAAGAGATTTCTTTCTTTTGAGAGCACTTGTCTCTAGAATTGGAGAAGACAAAAGTACTATAAAAGAGACCACACAATGGGAAAGAGAAATAGGATAAAACAACAACCATGAAAATATTAAAATGCTAATTTATGTTTCAGCCCTTTTAGGATTCCACAGACAGGAGTGAAATTTCTTCACCCACAAAATCTTTCAGCATAAAATACTAGGAAGGAATACTTAATAACAAAAGAAACCCGGATTTCTCTTGCTGTCATGGTTATGCCAGGTTATAAAATGGTTTATTCTTGGGCCTAGAGAGATGGCTTGGATGTTGCACAGGACTGTGCTTTGGTTCCCAGCACCCACATAGTAGCTTACAATTGCCTGTAACTCCAGTTCCAGAGCATGAGATGCCCCCTTCTGTCCTCTCTGGGTTTCTGCATATGCATATGCTACACATACATCCATTAAAGTGCTCTCTCTCTCTCTCTCTCTCTTACAAAATATGTAACTTTTTGCTGTTTTTGATAATACAGGGTCTCCCTGTTGGCCTAGTTGGCCTGGAACTCGCTTCGTAGACCAAGCCGAGGTTAAACTCATAGAGATCCACCTGCCTCTGCCTCCCCAGTTCTGGGATTAAAGTCCTGTACCACACCCAACTAAGATAAATAAAAATTTTAAAGATCTGCTGGTGGCACACGCCTTTAATCCTAGCATTTGGGCAGCAGAGGCAGGTGGATCTCAGCGAGTTCAAGGCCAGCCTGGTCTACATAGTGAGTTCCATCACAGCTGGGACTGCAAGGAAACTCTGTCTCAAAAAGACCCCCCAAATTTTTTTTAAAGATCCATTATTTCAGTTTACAAGTTTAAAATCTCATTTACTATAAATGTGTTATTGCATGTGGCTAGAAACTCCCCAGAAACAAAATCCAAGCAGTTGAAACTATCCTTTTCTCATGCCAGGACTAAGGGTTCATTTCCTGCCTCAAACTCTCTTGTCCCAGAGTTAGTGACAATGGCAAGATCCACTCTCAGATGGGCAAATCCCACTCACCTTACACTCTTAGCAGAATAGCCACTCAGAAGACGACTACCTTCCTTAAAGGGATGGATAGGCAGTGATTTGTGAACAAACAGCAGTTTAAAAACCTCTACATACATTCTTAGAAAAGCAAATTTTGTTCTTAAATTTTTTTTGGACAAAACAGCTACCAGAAACGCTATTCTGCTGACTGCATAGATAACCTTTTCCATGATCACTCAAACGGTTTGTGTGTAACAGCCGGAGCTTCTCAAACCACCCCCTTTTCTAATTATGACCTGCAATTTAAATTTTCATAGCTGAAAGGTCCATGTAGTGATTTCCCTCAGAATACAGAGAGAATCTACATCCAAAATGTGTTCAAGTCTCAGCTTCTACAAAAATGGAAAAAGTTCTTGTCATTTCTATCTGAACTTCCTGCCATCTATCACTCATCCATATTTCTAAGAGCTTTGGGACCAACAATGTGCAAAATTCAAGCTCAAGGTACCCTGCGAATACCATTGACAGCCTCTGTGAGAAGCTTGCTGGAGAATGGGAGCTCTTCCCTGACAGCAGTGGATTTATCCTCTGCCTCTGCAGGGATTCCTGCCTTTCCACCATATAGGCAGCAAATACCCTTTCTAGAAGGTACACAGTCTTATGTTACTTGAATAAATAATTATAATAGCAGATACCTAATAATAATTATTATGTATCCACAACTTAGCTTAGTCTTCAGATAACATCATGAAAAATCACACACACACACACACACACACACACACACACACACACACACTTTCTAGAACTGGCAATCACCCTACTTCCCAAATGGTTTTAATTTCAAAGGTGGCATAATTCACCTCCTCTAGTGCTTCAGCTATGGTTCCATCTCATTTGGTTTCCATGAAAGTTCACAGCAGTCAAGTCTAGAAGGAGCAGATGTGCTGCCTGTGCCCTGTTGCATCCTTAGTAGTCCCTTTAAATGCTACCATTCAAGAAGATCTTCTTGTGCCTTAAGTACTTTAAGCCAGGTAGATAGACTGGAGGCCTTTGCTCACAATGATTTATCATCTGTATATAATTTTTATTCTGGAAATTTGAGACTGTGTATTGATCATCATGGTATAGTAAAGCTATTCAAATTATTTCTAGAGGTGAAACTTTTACTTTCTTTCTCATCCATGAGTCTCTGGAAATTTTCCCCCTTGATTTATCTTATGCCATTTAATGTAGCATCTCTAAAATAAATGGAGAAGGGGAAGAAACATACCTAAATTTCTGTTTTCTAAAGTATGAGGATTCTGTTAGGAGGTTTTCTCTTTTTGGATTCATCTCATGAAAACTGAGATTGTATTCATTTCCTCCTTGGAGAGGGCCCCAATTTACATGCATGCGTGCAGTCTGGTATGAAAACAGTTGTTCTTTGTTGTATAATTACTTTGACCAAGGATTCAACAAATAGAAACATGTTTATAAGATTGTGATGCTAATTTGCATGAAACTGGAAATCTTCCAGTGTTAAAAATTTAACAAAAGGAATGTGATATCAAGAATATCCAACTATTCTTCAAAGAAGTCAAAATAATATCAATACTGCTGTTATGTGTATAATAACATATTCACAAGGTTTCCTTATTTAAAGAATCCACAAGACATGTTTTTATTTACGAGATATATTTTACATTACAGGCTGAAGGACTCTAATGTAAGGTAACAGAGACCTGCAGAAGCAAGTACTGTGCAAAGTGAAAGAGCCCTGTACAGTAAGAGCATCAGTGCCAAAGGCACGGCATTTCGATGACATTTACACAAAGCAAGTATATCAGAATCTTAGTTATTTTTGTCACAACAGGATTGCAGTGCTTAGGTATATGTGTATAAATTGGCTTCAAGAAGGCAGTGAGAGCAAAGCAACCGTTTCAAAACTTTCAAATGCTTTATTGGCCTGTGCATTTTCTACTCCTGATAGTATTTCCTTGGGATCCATAAAGTCAGCGCAATAACTCATTAGAACACATTTTTGTAACCTAATAATTGGAAAGACGTAAGACTGAACCTAAGTTCTTTTTCCCTCCTAGCTATTGGTGCTCAAGTCATGGAGTTTAAGCATCAAAATAGAGGCAGGCATATGCATCAATTATAAGCATACATCACCTGTACTGGCTCTTTAAGAATACATTGTATTTCATGTCCTGAGAGTGAGAATGTAAATTAATACATCAATGTAAAAATGCTTGGCAGTTTCCAAGAAAGCTGGATGTCTGCTTACTCCATGTTGAGCAATTCTACATCTACCAACAGTCCCCTTCAAATGTGCTCATATTTTACGAAATGACACACAGTGTCCTCACAGTACTACTTTGAATAGCCCCAAACGAGAAGACAGATGTGCTTCAATAGTTGAATGGATACTTTGTGCAATGTTCATAAATAAGCATGATCAAACTACTATTACACAAAACATACATGGATTATAAGAATGTAAATTTGAGTGAAATGAATTAGACAAAGCACACAGTATGGCTCATTTTATCTATTGTTCTAAATTGGCAAACCTTATGTGTGATGTTAGGAGTCATAACAGTAGCTGTCAACAGTCGGAAGACATGACAGTTGTGACACTCTTTGGTGACATTAGTAACACGTTTCTGAACTGGCTATTGGATTACAAGTGCTGTGAAACTTATTGAGAGAGACATGTCAGACTCTAATAATTGTATTCGTATATATTGTGCTAGATGGCTTTAATTGTCACCTTCACACACCTGGGTAGAAAAGGCCTCAATTGGGGAATTTATTTCATTGGATTGGCCTATGGCCATGTCTGTGGGGTATTTTCTTAATTGCTGAGTGATGTGGTAGGCCTCATCTCACTGTTGGTGGTGCCACTCCTGAGCAGGCGGTCCTTTATTATATAAGATGGTAGGCTGAGCATTGACCTTGGGGAGAAAGCCAGTAAGCAGCATCCCTCCATGGCCTGCAGTTCAGTTCCTGCCTCCAGGTTCCTGTCCTGAGTTCCTACCTTGAGCTCCCTAAATGATGAATTGTGACCTGAGAGATGTAAGGCAAATAAACCCTTTCCTCCCCAAGTTGTTATTGGTTACAGTGTGTTGTCACAGCAAAAGAGAAGCAAACTAATACACATATTCTACTTCAGCATAAATTCACATTAAAATAATCTACAAATATTCATAAAAATCTATGTACTTAGCCAGGCATGGTGGCGCATGCCTTTAATCCCAGCACTTGGGAGGCAGAGGCAGGCAGATCTCTGTGAGTTCAAGGCCAGCCTGGTCTACAGAGCAAGCTCCAGGATAGCTGGGACTAAAGGGAGACCCTGTCTCCAAAAAAAAAAAAAAAACAAAAAAAAAAAAAAAAAAAAAAAAAAAAAAAAAAAAACACCAAAAAACATATCTATGTACTCTTTATCAGATTTCCTTACAGAGAAGTTTATCAGTTTGAGCATTATTAAAGTTCTCAGTTTCAATCAGTTTTTGTTGTAGGAGGCCATACTGAGCACTGTAAGATGTTTAGTATCATTCCTCTCATCTACCTACCAGATGCCGGTGCCACCTTTGTCTCAAATCATAATAGCCAAAATGTCTCCAGACATTGTCACATGTTTTCAGGTAGTAAAACTGTCCCAATTCCTTAAACTAACATGAACAAGAGACTCATATTTTGCTAAGGCATTGATCAATTATCCCATGCACTTCCATTTTCTGGTCATTAGTTAAGTGCAAAGAAAATTTTTAATTATTGTCAAATGGGATCAGCCTGGATATTAACAGACACAATCAGCCATGAAAGGTCTAAGAAACAAAATTGTTCACATTGCAGTTCTTGATGGAATTGGAGCAAAAGATGATTCTGGAAGTGACCTTGAAATTCCCTTTCCTAAGAAACTATAGGATACTTAGAAAATAATAGACATATACTGATCTAATCACATAGCAAGATTTTAAAAGTCAGGTTAATAGGGGAAGGAGGGCAGCCAATCAGAGGAGAATGCCCTTCTCAGTGCTGGTTGGTCTGGTGTGTAGGAAGGACCCACATCATATAAGGCCTTTTGGCCTGGGTTCTATCCAACAGTGAACCCCTGGACACTCCAACCCCAAATCATGCCTGTTTCCTTGTTATTGTGGCCTCAAATCAATAATCAAGTATATAGTTACCTTGCTAGGTTTGTTCTTAACCTCAAACCTTTTATTATCTCAGGATATTTCTCTACTGTAGAACTAGCTTATTAACCCTAAGATGTCAGAGAACAGCCTAGAGCAACATTGTCCTGGGAAAACAGAATCCAAACACCTACATGATTTTGTAAATTCCTGTTGTATTTTTAAAAATAAAAAGACACAGTGAAAACAATTCAGATAATGCACTGTATTAAATTGAACAAAATCTAACATTTCATCCTTTCAATATGCAATAATTAGAAAACATTGCTAATGAGTAATTTTGTATTTTATTTTATACTGAGCATTAAATCCAATGAACAGTTGACAGTAACATCACAGTTCCAGGGTATACAAATCACGGTTTGCCAGTAGCTGCCATACTATTAAGCAACAGACATAGTCAGTGACAAGTTACATGCGAAACTGTCTGGGGGTGCTGATAGCAGGCACAGGCAGTTTCTCATAAAAACAGAAAGTAAACATGAGGGGCGTTCTTCCCAGTGTAGCTTTTACTTCTACTCATTTTGTAACTTCCCTTATAAGTTTTTCTTTGGTCCGTAAATATTTCAAAAGGATCTTTAATTTTTTTCCCTAATTACTTAGAAATGGAGAGAAAGGGAAAGCAGGTATTATTTTCTTGTTGGTTTACACTTTTACTTAATTTGGCCTAGGTTACATGAGCCTTAGCACTTGTTGAATCCTTCTCTTGGTGAAGAACCCGATCAACCCAGCACCTGGTTTCCACAACTGCCTGGGAAGAAAAACAAGACTATTAATTACATTGTTCAGCTTTTCAATGCTGAGTTAATGTTTTATGTAAAGTGGTTTGTTAATTTGTTTACTATTATATATTTACCCATTGGGGCAATTTTATTAGTATTTTGTTTCTATATGTACTGAACTGTATGAAATTGCCAGTTCTTGAAATTTATTTAACCCAAATAATGACAGTATAATGGTACAGTCTTTTTTGAATTGTAGCTATAAGCGTTAGAGTTTAAAATACTTATATATTTCTGTTAAGTTCATTTTATAATAATGTATTAACTTTCTATAACAATATTTTTGCAACAAAACATTTTTGTTTGATATCATAGACAGTAAGTTTTTATTGACATGCATTAAAAACATTTTACATATCTTAATTTCATTGCATTATGTCATTTCATACTTAAAATATATTTTAAGTATATTTCCGAATAACAATATGTATCCAAATGAATTTAATCTGAAAGTTTTTCTTCAAGTAATACTTTTATAATCATGGGGTGATTATGGACACACACTGACATTTTCAGTGTTCAGCCATTGTGTTGTAAGCATCATGCTATTATTTTGCTTGGTTACTGTTGGATTAACCATCTCTTTATTCTTTTGTTGTTGTTGTTTTTTTCTGTTAGCAAAGTTGTGGTTTTTAGGCACATGATCATTCTCAACCCATGATCAAAAATTCTTGATTTCAAATACATTTAATTAGCAACTCTGGCTTCCTCATGTGAAATAAATATCCCTCAAACACTTTGCCTCTGACCTCAGTCTACCTATCTTACCTTATTTCTATTTATTATTTTATTTTCTACCCAATTTTGGGTCTTTTTTGATTTTTCATTCTCTCGTCTTTAGTTTCCATGACTTCTTCTTTAATTATTCCTTTAATTTCTACTGCGTATGTCCTGGCAAATTATTCGCTAACTCGTTCCCTGGGTCGCCCTCCAAGGGATTACCCATTGTGAGCTCAATCCTCCCAGGTTATATGGGTAGAGCCTGGTGTGGAGTATCCTAGTGCCAGTTTTTCCTGTATTTCCATTTGTCCTGTTCGGTCTGTCCCTTGGCCATATGGATTTTTCCCTCTCTTGTGGTTTAGAGGTCAATCGAGACAGACTTTTCACATCATATCAAAAGGTAGTGGAGCGGTTTGCTTGCCCTTCCAATCTATAGACATGCTTTTTTTTTTTGGTTTAGGTTTTTTTATTTTTTATGGGTAGTGACCTTGGCTAGGTTTCAGGTTTTAAGTTTGTGTATATATTGGATGTTGTGAAGCCTAAGTTAGTCATTCTTTCCTGTTCTGAAGTTCTCCCAAAAGGAAGACACTTGGATTCTTAGCAATTCACTTGGCAAGTCCGCGTGCGGGAGGGGGGTCGATGATGTGGCCTGATCTTGCTGCGCTCGAAACGCCCGGATCCTCTGGCCGGGGACCCCGTAGAACGGTTCACAGCGAGACCCTCTCCCAGCTGCCCCCGCCAGAGCCCGCCTAGAGCTGAGGAGCTGTGTACCTGGCCTGGCGCGTTATGGCGTCTCCCCTGCGACCCCGGTTCCCGCCCACAAGTCCAGCCGGGACCAGAGCAGAGGGAAACGCGACCCTGCTCACCCGAGCGCGGGTCCCTCTGGGCCGGGGACCCCGTAGACGGGTTCACAGCGAGACCCTCTCCCAGCTGCCCCCCAGGACCCGTCTAGAGTTGTAGAGCTGTGTACCTGGCCTGGCGCGTTATGGCGTCTCCCCTGCGACCCCGGTTCCCGCCCACAAGTCCAGCCAGGACCAGAGCAGAGGGAAACGCGACCCTGCTCACCCGAGCGTGGTCCTTCTGGGCCGGGGACCCCGTAGACGGGTTCACAGCGAGAGCTAAAATTTTAAAGACATAAATGAGTTTCTAGCATCTTTTGTGAACTAATTCTGGTTCTTTTGTAAGAGATCTGTCATTTCTGTCTACTTGCCTTATTTTTGTTTTAAATTACTGGCTTAAATGTTGCATAATTTTACTGGCTTAAATGTTGCATAATGAATCTTAAATGTTGCATAAATTTACTGGCTTAAATGTTGCATAATGAATCTGATTTCTTGTTTGTTTATACTAATTCTACTTATTTTAAAATTTTCAATTTGGGGAAATTTGTATCTGTAGTTTGAGAGTATTTCTTTGTAATGATTTTCTCTATTTTTCATGATAAAATTTCTCTAAATAGATATTGAGACTCCTCTTTCCTTCCATGTGCATCTGACTGCAATTTTCATTCCCTTCTCTTGAATTTCTTTCTTTTTTTTTTTTTTTTTTGGTCTTTTTTGAGACAGGGTCTCTCTGTAGCCCTAGCTGTGCTGGAACTCACTCTGTAGATCAGACTGGCCTTGAACTCACAGAGATGCACGTGCCTCTGCCTCCCAAGTGCTAGGATTAAAGGTGTGAGCCACCACGTCTGGCCCTTCTTTTGAGTTTCTATCTGGATAATTCAATCATCAGCTCTTACATCCATTATTTACCTAGTTGTGACTAATGGTTAATGTGGGAATTTTGTTTTATTATAATTTTTATTGAGTTTTTGTGTATTTCCCACGGAGCATCCCAATCATCCCTAGTTTCCCTTCCCCCACTGGTACCCTCAGAAAGCCTCCCTCACTGGAATTCACACATTCTGTCGTCTGTGTCCAGGCCCAGCACGTCAAGCTACTGTCCCCAGACATACCTCAGTGCAAGTTCATCCACTGGGTTCTACTCAGCCCATCCAGATTCCCTCCCCATAAGAAGATCATCTCTTACTCACCCAGCAGTAATCAACTGCCAATAGTTCTTTGACTAAGATTGGCCTGCTGCCCATGTCCACAGTTCTATGCTGGATTTTTGTCTGCTTGATTTCACACGGGTCTTGTCCATGCTGACACCATTGCTGTAGGTTCACATGAACAGCATCCTAGGAACTTGTAGGATTCTATTTCAATATGCTCATGCACCTCCTCCTTGGATCTAACAATCATTCTGCTCCATCTTCTGCAGTGGTCCCTGAGCTTTGCATGAGAGAGGTTTAATATAGGAGTCTTGTCCAAGGACCCACACTCTGCAGAGTCTTATTCTCTATGCTCTGGCCATTTCTGCTTTTGTGTGTGTGTGTTCTCTGTGGGATGAGAGAGCTTCATTGATGAGAACTGAGAGACATATTATTGTTTCCTTTACTCCATGTTCTATGTTCCCTGAGCCTTAGGTATAGAAGTTAAATCAATACCACTATACTAATTTCATTTTCTGTTTGAGTATTATTTTACTTTTAAGTATTTGGGATTTAATAATTCTATTACTTATTTTTAATAAGAAATGTGTTAAAATAATTTTTTACTGTAACACATCTTCATAATTTTTCATTGGCTACCCATGTACCCTGGGCTTAGGGAGTTTCTTAAAAATAAATCCATGCTCATTGCTCTGAGTGCTCCCATAGCATCACAACCAGTGCCTGTGGTAATGGATTGGTTTTACATTCATGGGCCACGTGAGTAGCATAAATCTAGGCCTCAAACCTGTTTTTGATTTCTGATCTTTTGGGAGATTTGAATGTCTCTCCTCCATCCTTTCTGAGCCTCCATCCTCTCCCTGTTCCATGGATATATATATTTTTTTAAATTGGCAAGATGGCTTAGTGGATGAGGGTGCTTCCTGCCAACCTTAATTATCTGACCTTAGGACCCACGTGGTAGAAACAGAGTCATAACTCCTACAATTCTCTCTTCTGTCTTCCACATGTGTCACTCACATGCAAACAAATATATACAACAAATAAACAATAAATAAATGATAAATGTAATTAAAACATTGAGAATGAGCTAACCCATGTATTTCAGTGAAATCAGACAGGTCCAAAAGCCCAGTGCCTTTCCTTATTCCTCAAATGCAGAGAAGTCAAAACTCTCTGTTCCCTGGAGATAAAGGCATTCTAAGGCCCCAAATTCATGAAGGGATTTTACTAGCATATGTCTACCTTGAAAGATGCTAATGGTTTACCTCTTTATCTAAAACGAGGTGATAGGAACACACAGCTAGCTACTATAAATTGATAACTTCTACTCACCTCAAATCCCACAACAACCACAAATTGAACATATAAATACAAATTCTTGTTTTCAGGTTTATCATCCTTCTTTTTTATTTTTTTCCAGAGAGAGAACAATGGTGTTTATTCTGGAATGTAGGGAAATCAGCTTGAATTCCAGGCTGGCTTTCCAACTAGCATGCCTCAGGGCAACAAGTGGCTGAGGGTCTGGCCCCACCCCAAGGAGGAGCAAGCTGCATGGCCTAGGTGCATGATGCTGGGAGGGGCAACTGTGTAGCTGGCATGGAGTTGCGGACTTATAATTGGTCCTGGGAACTGACGTCATTAATTTATAAAAGCAAGCTGTAGCAAGGAATAAATTTGAATTTCATAGTAACATCATCACAGAATTCCTGGCCGTTATTTTTATTAATTATTGCATGCATACAGGCTAAGGTAGGCCTGCATTTAGTTCTGGTGGCCAGTGGGTTGGAAAAAGGCTCCCATTTGCAGGCTACCAATCTGGGTAGCTGGTGTTGTAAGTGGGTATTGGCTGAAGGGAGCCGATCAGCCATCAGCTTGGAATTCCTGTCCACGCTCTGGGAAGGTGAGAAGCCAGAGCCAAGAGTGGAACACATGTCTCTTGGGTCCAGGCTAAGGGCCTGATTTGGAAGTACCACCCAGGCTGGGTTATGGGAAGTAGCCAGCTGGCCTCTGCACTGAGGGTTCAGCTCCCCACAGTGTCAGCAAAGCAGGCACTGTGTTCCCATCCCCCTTAGCTGGGCCATGTGGGCCCTGTTCAGCATAAAAAGAAAGCATCCTACACTGGAACAAAATATGAGTGACTGTGGCCTGGGAAAATGGACATCAATTACCCCAAATAACATGTTCAGACATGGTAGCTTTTTCATGAAGTTTTATAGTTACAGAACCAAACGTCATGAATGAAGACATGTTTCAAGTACACTGGAGGAAATATCATTTAGGCAAGTTACTGTGTTGACACAAAAACACCACTCTCAGGGCCAGAGAGATGGTTCTGTAGTTAAGAACACAGGCTGCTCTGGCAGAAGACCTGGGTTCAGTTCCCAACACCCACATAGTGTCCAGCAGCTCTCTGTAATTCCAGTTCCAGGGAATCTTTGCCATCTTCTGGCCTCTTTAGCCATTACACAACACAGGCATACTTACATATATAAAGGCGATATACTCCTACCCATGAAATAAAAATAATAACAAAATATTAAAACAAAATGAACCACACCTCTCACCTGTATAAGGAATAAGAGAAAGCTTATTCTGAAGCCAAATATGAGTGTTTATGTCTCAAAAACATAGCCTTGGGTCATCCCAAACTCCATCTTCCTACATGATCACATTTGATGAAGTTTATATAGTTATAGAAAAGAAAGTCATAAATCAAGAACTTTCCAGGTAATTGTGAGTTGCACCAGGTAAGCTCTTTCTGAATTGAAATTTAATAAAAAATCCTCACCTGAGTTAAAGATTCTATAAGGCCGAGTGACTGACTAGACTGTCCTGACTGTGGTAAGTTGGAATTACTCTTAGGCTATCTCTAGGCCCATTAATAGCCACCCCTTTCCCACTTGAGCATGACCTTACACCCCTGTGATCAGGTGAAAGCTTTTGGAGTGATTTAACTTATCAGACCCCTCCCAGTCTCTACTTTCTCCAACCCCAAAGCTAAGACTCTCATTAGGCAGTGTCTTGAGGCCTGTGGCAGAGATTTCTCCTTTTGCTGTTGTGAGCGAGAATTCCTAGAAAGAAGTTGTGTCTATAAACAGCAGCTGCAGTGAGCTGGAAGGGTTGGAATGGTGAAAATCCACAGCCAAATTGTCTCAGGGCAGCTTTACGCACAGCAGCCATTTATTGCCCTCCTCTGTACATGATCTTTTGTGACCATTAAATAAATGCTTGGGAATGTACAAACAGACCTTAAGCTTGTATCAACCACAGGAGACAGGGGCTGTCGGGTACCATCGGAAGTTTTATCATTGTTCTTACCATCCACAGATCGTTTGCTTCTCCCATTCAAAGTTAAGCCAAGCTTTGATGTAATGTTGTGAATGTTCTTACACTTTCTTAAGTAAGTCTAGTTGCCTGGACATCTTATTCAACCATCTTAGAAGAATCCTATATACCATTTTAACTTTAATCTGCTTCAGTATTAATGATGGCCAGGACATGTTCCTATCCATAACAGTTACTGATTTTTTAAATAAAGTATGCCCCATAGAGAGCATATAGTTACAAAAGACCCCAGAGGTGCTGGGACAGAGTGGATGGTTGCTAGTGGTCCGCACCTTTGCGTGGTGCAGGCGGGAGTAGTTACCTGGGCAGGCATCTGCCGCCCCTGCGCAGGTAGGGGGCCGTCGGGGTGACACCGTCCTAGCTTCTCTTTTGTGCTGGCAACAGAGGCGGTGGCCAGTTGCTAGATGGCTCTGCACGCTTGGTGGGCGGGGGAGTATTACCTGGGCGGCATCTGCCGACCTCTCTGCCGCATGGTAGGGGGCCGTGGGCAGAGGGACCCCCCGGTCTAAAAAGTCTCATTTTGTGCTGGGACCAGGGGGCCGGTGCTAGTGGACCTGCACCTTGTGCGGGCAGGAGAAGTAGTTACCTGGGCACGGCATCTGCCCCACTGCCGCAGTAGGGTCGCCTGTGGGGCGGGACCAGTCCTAGTCTCTTTTGTGCTGGGACGCAGAGGGGCCGGGTGCAGTGGCCGCACCTTGGGTTGCAGGCAGGGAGGGTTAAGTTACCTGGGCAGCAATCTGCCGCCTCTGCCCAGGTAGGGGGCCGTGAGGGGGACCGCCTACGTCTTCTTTTGTGCTGTGACCAGAGGGGCCAGGTGGTCCTAGTGGCCTGCACCTTGGTGCCGGGGAGAGTGTAGTTACCTGGCAAGGCATCTGCCGCCTCTGCGCAGGTAGGGGGCCGTGGGGCGGGACGCGTCTAATCTCTTTTGCCCGGGACCAGAAGGGGCCGTGCTAGTGGCCTGCAAACTTGGTTGCGGTGCGGGAGTACGTACCTGGGCAGCATTGCCGCCTGCCGAAGGTTAGGTGGGCCGGGGCGGGACCTGTCCTAGTCTCCTTTTGTGCTGGGCACCAGAGGGGCCGGTGCTATGCGTGCCTGCAACCTTGTAGCGGGCGGGGTAGACAGGGCAAAGGGACTCGTTACCTGGGCAGGATTGGGGCAACTGGCAGGTGGTAGTCTTGGCGTGGGCGGGGGTAACCGTCCTAGTCTATTTTGTGCTGGGACAAGAGGGGCGCCAGGGGTTGATCGTGGAACATGAACACTTGGTGATGTGGGGGGAAGTAGTTACCTGGGCAGCAATTATGAAGAATCTGCCGCAGGTAGGGGTCATAGGTGGGCAATGGGCGGGAAAGTCCTACTAGTCTCTTTTGTGCTGGGGGACACAGAGGGGAGGCGGCCCGGTGCTAGTGGCCTGCAACCTGGTGCGGGCAGGAGTAGTCGGGAGTAGTTACCTGGGCAGGCATCTGCCGCCCCGCCGCAGGTAGGGTGCCTTGGGCGGGACCGTCTCGTCTCTTTTGTGCTTGGACCAGAGGGGCCGGTGCTAGTGGCTGGCACCTTGGTGTGGGGTGCGGGCGTAGTTACCTGGCAGGCATCTGCCACCTCTACCGCAGTTAGGGGGGCGGGGGAGGGACCGTCCTAGTCTCTTTTTGCTGGAACCAGAGGGGCCAGGGCTAGAGGTCTGCACCTTGGTGAGGGCCAGGAAAGGTAGGAGTATTTACCTGGCCAGGCATCTGCAGCTCTGCCGCAGGTAGGGGGCCATTGGCGGGAAAGTCATAGCTTTCTTTGGTGCTGGGACCAGAGGGGCGGTTGCTAGTGGCCTGCACCTTGGGCGGCCCCGAGGGAAGTAGAGTACGAGTAGTTGGGAGTGGGAGTAGAGTAAGTAAGTAGTAGTAGTAGTGAGTGCAGGAGTAGTTACCTGGGAAGGAATCTGCCGACCTATGCAGAAGGAGGGGGCGTGGGGCGGGACCTACTAGTCTATTTTTTTGATGGGATAAGAGGGGCCACAGGTGTTAGTGGCATGAAACTTGCGTGAATGACGGGAGTCGTTACCTGGGCAGGCATCTGCAGGCTCTGCCACAGGTAGGGGGAGTGGGCGGGTCAGCCCTAGTCTCTTTTGTGATGGGACCCGAGGGGGACGGTCGGTGCTAGGGGCCTGAACCTTGGTGCGGGGGGAGTAGTTACATGGGAAGGATCTGCCGCCTTTGCCGAAGGTAGGGGGCTGTGGGCAGGACAGTCCTGTATTTTTGTGCTTGGACAAGAGGGGCCTTGTAGATAGCTGGCCTTTGAAAATTGGTGCGGGGCTGGGAGTAGAAGCGCTTACTGGGAGGCATTTCTGCACACACTCTGCCGCAGGTATGGGGGAGTGGGCTTTGGGGTGTGACTGGTCCTAGTCTCTTTTGTGCTGGGACCAGCGGGGCAGGTTGGCTCGGTGCTCCCCGGTTGCTAGTGGCCTGCACCTTGGTGCAGGCTGCCGGGGCTCGGGCTAGGTCAGGCATTCCCCCCCCCTGAGATTGGTGAGAATCCAAGTGGACCTTTCCTTCGAGAACCTTCAGAGCAAGAAGAGAAGAGTGGTTTGGCAAAATAGAAAAACTAGGCAAGTCACTACTCCATAAACAAGGAGGAGGAAGGGGGAAAAAAAAAAAACAGCTAAAGGAGGAAAGTAAAACCATCCCCTAACATAGTGAAAAGGTATTTGTGATGTGAACCACAAAAAGGAAGCCACATGCCAGGAAACACACCAAAGGGACAACATGGGAAAGGCACAGGAAAATCCTGCATCAAGCGCTACACACCCCCCCCATAGGGATAGCATTACAGTGGGAATCCCCCATGGGAGGAGACCCAAGGAACAGAACTTAGAGAAATAATTGCAGACCTATGTCAGAGGAAAATTAAAGAACCTAAAGAGAATCAGATAACTTAAAGAGGTAAATGAAAAAACTCAAAACAGGGACCTAGAGGGATACATGGACAAACATAGGAAAGAACTAAAGGAACAGATTGACAATAACTCCAGAAAAGAACTAGAAGGAGAAAAAAATAAAGAATACAAGAGAACTAAAGAGAGAGAATGAAAAACTCAAAAAAGGACCTAGAGGGATACAAGGACAAACTTCGGAAAGAAATAAAGGATAAAGAAAAAAAACCAACAACCTCCACAAAGAAACTCGAGGGAGAAAAAAACAACTCCGAAAGGAAGTAGATTCCACTGAAAAAGGAGCCAACCAACGAAGTAAGGACACCAACGAGAGATTGAGAAGCACCAAGAGAGATTGAAGAAGTCACAACAGGAAAAATGGACGTACTAAAGAAAACACAGGATGAAACGAAAACGGAATTAGAACACACATTCAATCAAGAAGAAAGGAAGGGACAAAGCCTCAGCAGTAGAATGGAGGAAGCAGAACAAAGAATTTCAGAACTGGAAGATAACAAAGAGAAATTAAAAAGCTCAACTAAAGATTATGAACACAAATTTAAAAATACACACACGTGGAAATGGAAAACAACCCCGGGAAATATGGGACACTCTGAAAAGATCAACCTCCGCATCATAGAATAGAGGAAGAGAAGAATCTCAAGAAAAATAGTAATTGATCAGATCTTCAACAGAATTAATAGACTGAAATTCCCCAAACTAAAAATAGACACAACCCAATACAAATACAACGAAGCACATAGGACACCAAACAGACAGACCAAGAAAAGAAAAACCCCACGCTATATCATAGTTAAATGCTAGATGCCCAAAACAAAGAACAAAATTCCGAGAGCTACAAAAGAAAAAACAACGTCACATACAAAGGGAATCCCAGTCAGAATCACAACTGACTTCTCACCTCAAAACATAACGAAAACATGGAGCAAAGCTATTCCCAGTGTTAAGGACTACGATGCACCAGAATACTTTAACCAGCAAAAAATGTCATTACTTAGTTGAGGAGAGAGAAAAATCTTCCATGACTAAGCACAGATGATGGCAATACCTATCTTGAAAACCAACTTATCATAAAATACTGAAGTGAATTCAAGGGCAGAAGGAGGAGCAACAATCCTCAAACACCTACGGAAAAGAAACTACAAAACACAAACCAAGGAGCAAAAATCAGAGACTAAAAGTCCAAAAGGGAAATTAAAATAAAAGTTTAAAGTGGAAGCAACACGCATCTTTAATTAGTAACCTAAATATTAGTGGGCTAAACTCCCAATAAAAAGGCACAGACTGGAATGGATTAGGAAACAACAACCCATCTATATGCTGTCTACAAGAAAACCCATCTCAATCTCAAAGGATAGGCATCACTTACTAAGGTGAAGTGGATGGAAAGAGTATAAAAAAAAAAAATGGGACCAAAAAGAAAGCAGGTGTGGCTATTATAAATTCAGACAAAATTTCGACTTCAAGCAAAAGAAATCAAAAAGACAAAGAGGGACATTACATCTTATCAAAGGAACCAATCTACATGAGATGATTTCACAATCATAAACATTATATGCATCAAAACCGTGGCACCAAACTTTATAAAGAAAAATCTCTTCAGGATCTCCAAGGCACAGATTAACCCCAGCCGCACCTAATACTATGGGATTCAATACCCCATTAAGTCCCTAGACAATCCACAGGACAAAGGATAACACAGAGGACATCTGAACTAAATGATCACAATACAACCCAATGGACCATCACAGACATCTAGTTGAATATTCACCCAAAAAGCACCAGAGAGAAACTACTTTCTACTCGCACTCATGGAACTTCTCCCAAAATTGACCATATACTGGGACACAGCGAAAAACTCAACAAAAAGATAGTAAAGATTAAATAATCTCCTGCATTCTATCAGACCAACAGTGCAAACGATAAACTCATTATCAACAACAGAATAAACCCTACAACCTACAGGAACACAGGAGACTAAACAACATCCTCCTGAATTAATGAGTGCGTTCAAGAAGAAATAAAGAAAAGAAAATAAAACATCCTGGAAACTGAATGACACATGATAAAACAAACAGCAACAATCTATTGCGGGACACTTTAAAGCAATCCTAAGAGGGAAGGTTATAGCTTTAAGTGCCTACATGTAAAAAAAACAAAGAACACAAGTGAAGATTAACACTGCAGCTAAAAATACTTGAGAGACCAACAAACAAATGAACCTAAACGGAGCGAGACAAGGAAGAAATAACAACATCAGAACAGAGATTCAATGAAATAGAAACAAAGAAAACCATACAAAAAATATCAATGAATCCAAAAGTTGGTTCTTTGAGAGAGAAAATAAGATAAAACCTCTAAGAAAAAAAAAAAACATTAACCAAAAGAAAGAGGGAACAACTCCAAATCAAATAGAATCTGTGACGAAAGGGGAAATATCCACAACAGACAATGAAAAGATCCAGACAATTATACAGGACATACTTCAAACTTATATTCTACTACGTTTGAAAACCTGAGAGGAAATGGATGAAATGATCTGAAATCCTGGAATCCCCAACGCTCAACAAGAAGAGATCGACAGTCCTTAAACAGACCCTAGTACAGGAAGAAATCGAAGATTGTAATAAGCAGCCTCCAACAAAAAAATGCCAGGCCCAGACGGTTTCACTGGCAGAATTCTATAAAGTAAAATATTTCGAAAAAAGACTACAACCATTACTACTTGTTTAATGTTCAAAAGGATCAAACGGAGGGAACTCTCCCAGATCCTTCTATGAAAGCCACAGCACTCCTATACCAAAACCAGGAAGGATACAACCAAAAATGAGAACATATCGACCCATATCCCTAATGAACACACTATGCCAAATTCTAAACAGGATTCTGGACAAACCGAATACAGACTCCACATCAAGAATATTATCACACCAATGACCAAGTCGGATTCATAAAGACTGCAGGATGGTTCAACATTGCAAATCAATAAAACATTCATCCAAACATATCAATGGATGTGAAGGACAAAAACCACACCATCATCTCAATTTGATGTGAGAGAAAAGCCTTTTGACAAAATCCAGCATTCCTTTCGTGTTTAAAGTCCTGGAGGGGAATTGTCTGGAGTGAATCATGTCCCTCAATGTAATCAAAGCATATACAGGAAACCACAGCCAACATCTAAATGGGGAATGACAGAAGCCTTCCCTTAAAGGTTAGGAACTCGGCAAGGCTGCCTCCCTGTCACACACTCCTATTCAATATAGTGGTTGGCAACCTTTGCCAGGGCAATAAGCAAAAGCAAAAAGGAAATTAAAGGACGTTCTAATTGGAAAAGGAAGTCAAGCTATCCCTAGTTGCTGATGATATGATTGTCTACCTAACGGGATGCTAAGAACTCCCCAGAAAACTCCTAGGAAAGATTAAGAGCTTTGTTGAAGTGGCAGGATACAAAATAATAAATCTAGGCAAATCAAAGCCTTTCTTTACGACCAACCAACAAGCAACTGAGGAAGGAATAGACAAGGGACCTTTCCACTCACAATAGCCAAAAACAATAAACATACCTAGAAACAAACCCTAACCAAGGAGACCAAAGGATGCTACAACAAAAAAATTTAAACCCTGAAAAAGAGAATTTGAGGAAGACACTCAGAAGATGGACAAACTCCATTGCTCGTGGAATTGGGAAAATAAATAAGTAAAAATGTCCATCCACTACCCAAAACTAGTGTACAGATTTTACTGCAATCCCAATCAACATCCCCAAGCATTTCTTCACAGGGCTTGAGAAACAAAAATCCTCAATTCCATTTGGAAAAACACAAAGAACCCCAAATAGCCAAAGCAACCTGAGTGAAAAAGAAACAGGGGATCGCTATACCAGATATCAACCTATACTCCAGGCTATATGTCACTAAAAAAGACCTGTTACTGGCACAAAACAGACCGTTGACCAATGGAATAAAACTGAAGATCCAAACCTGAAGCTCATACAATTTCAAGCAACCTTCATATTTGACAAGGGGCCAAGAAGACACAATGGAGGGAGACGCCAGCATCTTCAGAAATGGTGTGGCAATAACTGGATCCACCACTTGTAGAAGATTGAAATATAACCCCCTACCTCTCACCTTGTACAAAGCCTAACTTCCAGATGGACTCAAAGACCTCCCCGTGAAACCCCAAACTCCTGAGGTGATGCTAGAAGAGAAACTGGCAGCAGACTACAAGACATAGGTGTAGGAAAAGCTTCCTAAACAGACAGCAGCTGCACACGAAATAAAATCAACAATTGACAAATGGGCTCTCCTCTAATTCAAAAGCTTCTGTACATTAGAAGAAACAATAAAGGAAGTGAAGCGAAAATACCCACAGAGTTGGAGGAAACC
>VZQC01011670.1:1804238-1831760 GCA_009823505.1 Rhizomys pruinosus | reverse complement strand
CCCCCAGAGAAGTACCTTTCAATCTTTAATGAACTCATGATTCACCTGGGGATTCTCACTTAAAATACAGATTCAGGATTAGGAAGCAAATTATATGTGTTAAAGCCTCTGCAATCTCATGGCTCACATTCTAAGGAGCAATTATGTTGTACTTTATTTAAGGTCATACCTCTCCAATAAACACCTAACTGCCTGTTGCAACTCATCATTTAAGGAAACCATTTATAAGTATGCTTAGTGTTGAGAATCACGTCAGTAGATGAAAACACTAATAATTCTCCCTGGTCATTTCCTCAAGATTTTCGTGGTGTTTTCTTGTTATTTATGCCTTAAGGTCTTATTTATAACTTTATGAAGAGATTTACAAACATTGGCTAATCTTATTACACGCTATATGTCTCACTTTTCCCAAACTGCTTGTAATGAGTGAATCTTGTAAAAGATAATATGCATACTTCCTGCATCCTGAGTTGTGCCTATTCAGAGAAGACCACATAAGAGACACTCAAGCTACGTACAGCTACTTATTATGGAAAATGAGATCATGTGCATCTCCCGCAGATGGACTCAATGCCCTTGGCTTTGTTCTCGAGTTTTATGGGGAAAAAAAAAAAGAATGGCTTACCGAGAGAGGAATTTTGTCTGCCTATTACTTATGCTGGGCACCTTAAAAATGAGGCACAGTCTGGAAAGGAGACACTGTGGGGAGTGAGTCTGTTCTCCTCAAGGAGTTTCTGTCTTGTGCTGCTCAAGGTGATGATCATGGCCAACGGGGAAGCATAATAGATTGCTTCCAGCTGCAAAATTGCTTAAGGACTTCATGTTCAGTCTGCTGTCTTCCTTATTCCCAAGTCTGGTTGGAAACAAGTTCTAAAATGAAATTTAATGGAACTGTCTTTTCCTATAATCTAATGTATGTTACTGACCCTACAAGAACATTAAAAGACAGAAATGGTTTTAGTATCCAGAGCTGAACCTGGGCATCCAAGAATCATGTTTGTGTCCATCATCAGAGAAGGTTATTTCACCCTTGTGTCACTTCACTACTGTGCTCAATTTATAGTAATGAGATTTTTTTTAAGTGAATGGTATTCTGTTTCCATAAACATAATACTTATACAGACACACAGACATACACATATACCTTTTAAAAATGCTCAATCAGGGCTGGAGAGATGGCTCAGTGGTTAAGAGTGCCAACTGCTCTTGCAGAGGACCTAGGTTCGACTCCCAGCACCCATATGGCAGCTATGTTCCAGTTCCAGGGAAATCTGAAGCCCTTTTCTGACCTCTGCAGCATTGCATGACACGGGTACATGAACATACATACAGAAAGTACACTCATACACATAAAAAATAAAAAGCAAAAAATAAAAAATAAGAGTTCAATCATGCCAGGTGTGGTGGCACATTCCTTTAATCCTAGCACTCGGGAGGCAGAGGTAGGTGGATCTCTGTGAGTTCAAGGCCAATTTGGTCTACACAGTGAGCTCCAGGCCATCTGGTACTTAAAGGGAGACCCTGTCTTGAAAATACCCTCCCCAAAATGCTCAATCATTACAAAATAGTAAGAAGCATTATTCAAATACTGCATTTTTAAGATTGAAAAACATGTGTGTGGTGTGTGTGTGTGTGTGTGTGTGTGTGTCTGTGTGTGTGTCTGTGTGTCTGTGTGTCTGTGTGTCTGTGTCTTTGACTGTGTTCATGTATGCCAAGTGGAGTGGAATCCATGGAGTTCAGAAGGGACCATTGGATCCTTTGGTGCTGGAGTCACAGGTAGTTGTGAACTTTCAGGCATGGGTGGATGGAAACCAAATTAAGAGCAATATACTCTCTTAATTGTGTTGTCTCTAACACCTGAAATATTGCCATATATATATAATATACACATATGTGCACAGTGGATATGTATGTGTGTCTATAGTTGAATTTTCCATCCACTGGGAAAGGAGCAGGCAGATAGAAGTTTAAAGAAATCTAAACGTCATTTTCTTCCATTGTTTTCAATTCTGGCACTTCTTTTACTTTTGAGAAAATCCTTTAGATCTTACACACACAACACACACACAGACACACACGAACACAGGCACAGACACACACACACATACACACACATATACACACACCCCATACATGTCTTTGGGAGAATCCAGTTTATAATTTAGCCCCACATGTTAGAATACAGTATAACAAATCAAGAAGGCATAAGAGGTAACTATGTTCTTAACTTCCCAGCAGACCAACGTTGAAAATCACTGTCATTCAGAGGATTCTATGCATGCTACATACTCCATTCCTATTATCTCATAGTACTATGCTCCCCTCATATGTCTCACTTCAGTATTGACCTAAAGTAGCTACAGTTAAGAATAGTCAGCCTTCTCTTGGGAAAACATCTAAATTTCACTCACCATAGAGATGCTATGAGCTGTAGCCAGCTGGGCCACACTATACAGTATATGATGTGCATTCATAACTAAACTAGCCAGAAGAGGCAGCCATATGCCTATATATCCCAAATCTAATTGGCTATTGGCTCTCTCCTTGGAGGAATAACCCATGGCTGATGCCACAAGCTTACATCCTCTAGTGGTTAGGAGATGTTATAAGCCACAGTAAGAGCCTGTCATATTTAACAGGGAAAAAATGTAATTCATGGATTAACATATCATCCAAACATATGTGTCTATACCAAAGTAACCAACCATAACTATTAGTGCTGTTTAAATACCTATATATCTAATTTCTTGTGCGTCATTAGTAGGATTGAAAGGTTATTCCTGGACAAACTGTCAGCCCATGAAAGGAAACAGCCAGAATTGACCAGACTCCAAGACAACAGCTCCAGAGAGAGTGGACTGTTTTGCTTCTCATCCACCTGTGCCCCTTTTCTAAGCCTAGGGAACAATCTGTGGAAGAGGGGGCATGGTAGAATGTAAGGGCTGCGATTGGGGTGAATGGTGAAACTACAGCAATGTAGTCTGGACATTCATTTGATCAACTTGATTGAACATACAACCCCTCACCCCCGCTGGATGGTGGGGCTGTGGGGGTTTGGGCACAACAGCCTGCAAATTGGTTTTACATGAAGGATGCTTGTACTCATGGATTATCACTTATAGCTAAAAAATGAAAAAAAACTGAGAGAAAGATGCAGGACAGTTATGGCAGAATGTATGATCTGGGATGGGGTGGGGGTGGGGGGAAGGGAAAGGGAAATATGCCTGAACTGAATTGGAAAATGATGTATGAAATGCACAAAGCATCAATAAAAAAATGTTAAAAAAATAAAATAAACTAGCCAGGAATGGATTATATTATAAAGCTGTTTTGTTTATTATCTCACTCACTATTTAAACTTTAAAAAATTATAGTTCTATCCCACTAGAGATTTATTGATAGCTTATAAGCAACTGTTCTTTTAAAAAGAAATAACTAAAATGAAATGAAATATCGGAAAGCCAAAGAAACCCTACTGTGCACCATTTTCAAGCAGACGTGAGTGCCCTACCTGGAATTAACAAAGACTGCCAGTTCTTCTAACTTAAAAAGTGTCTACCTCTGTAGATTTATGGACACAGCCAATTCTGTATGCCCAGAGACAAAAAAAATGAGAATAGAATATGGGTGTATGGATCATTTCCTTGTCCCACTTTCATTGATAACTCTACCCAAAGCCTTGAAAGAAGCAGCACAGAAGGATGGAAGGCAATTTCTTCTTTATCCCACCATATAATAGATGAACCAGAGATACCAGAATTTTCAAACCACAAGATTGAGAGATATGTATGTTCAGAGAACAAATGGCTGCTACATAGGAACAGCGCCTTAGTGTGTAGTAAATGTTGAGGTCCCGAGACCATTCAGCCCACAAGAGAACCAACAAGGCAGGTAGCTCTGTGGAGACAGCATATTAGGCTGTGCTCCCCAAACCAGGGATATGTTTGTTTTTATTTAGCCCATCTATTGCTTATGTTTACCTGTTTTATTCTACCCACTCGACCTAGCATATCACCTGCTACATGTTAGTTTTTCAATAAACATTCAACTTATTTTCACAGAAGGAAAAAAAAGGGAAAGAGGGAAGAACTGAGGTGTTTATTAGGTTATGCTTGAGCTTCGTTGCTTCTTATTGATGGGGCAGCCTGGTGACCTCTATTTTTAATTTTACAAAGCTGCTGGCAGTTATTGAACATTATCGTGTACTCTTGACTGATCCTTTATCACCATATGCCCCAGTCACCCATTGAGGTCTGAATTGGCAGTTACCCAGTGCGCCCCAAGAATAACTTTGTGACCACAGGAGCCAGGGTTTTCTGTAATTATGCTCCTGGGCTGTGAAATCTGTTTCCTGTTGAGAGTAAGAGAGGAGCATCTGTCGCAGAAATTAGGTTAAAGTGAAGGAGGTTCATATATTTCCTGAAATCTTTAATCTTTACAATGCTGGTATTTGATTTTCATTTGATTTTGTTCATTCAACAAATCATCACCATATGATAAAGTTGTAGTAATTATAATAACAACTCACATAATTTTACTGAGTTCCAGACAGTGTTTAATCCTCAAATAAGCTCTTTTGGATGTCTTCATTCATAATTCTTTTAGCAATGAAAATAATTTACAAACAAAGAAGCTCAGTGATTTCACCATTGCTATTAGTAATAGAATCAGAAATTCACCAAAGCTGTCTTCCTCTAACAATGTCATAAATATGCTTCAAATCTATAATATAAAATATATTTTCTATATTTATATATGTGTTGAATATGTATGTATTAAAGTAGACAGCAGTGTAAGTTTCAGCAATGATATGTACCAGAAATTGAATTTGACTGTGATTTAGGAACAATTATACAGTAACAACCACGATCCAGATATTAGGCTTTTTAAATACATTTCATCATGATACATACACTTAAGATCCCATTTAGCACAGATAATTGTTTAGTATGACACTGTCACAAGATATCACCTAGTAATTTTCAGTGTCATAAATCAAATTCAAACTGATTCCAAAACCATACTCTTAGAGTATATGGATGTCTAGCACAGTTTAATTGACTATTTAAAGACTAGTTGATCAGGATTTTGATCTGAACATCAGGGCATCATTTGCATTCGCATTCTAGACTTGAGATCTAGTCTCTGACATTTTTTCTTACCATCTTCATCTCTACACAATCTGAAATCATTTCCACATGCGTGTCAAAACACTAGAGATATATGCAAACATACCACACATAAAGAGCAGAAACCAGGTAAAAGAATCTCAACAGATTAAGGTCTTCAGAGAAACAACAACAGGACTGTCATCTAGTGGGACTGCCTGTTAAAGATCATCATTTGTATTTTCTCTTTTCAAATATTGCATTCTGACTAAAGAAGGAATACTTGATAGTGTGAGGAAAGAGGTCTCAGAAAGCCATATGCTCTGGTCTGGCGCTTTATAGAAATGCCTGTTCTTTGATGGCATTGACCCTGGTTCAATAACCAGGGATTTCCTGCCTTTATATTCTCTTAAATGTAAGTTGGAGGCTTCTTGGCTTGAGTCTTTCCATAATAATGAGATATATCAGAGTAATGAGAACCAGTAGAAACAAGCTCCCATACCATGTTAGATGAAGTATAAATCAGCTAGACAGTTTCTCTGGCATCTGTGTGCCCCCAGTAAGAATTCTAGAAGGAAAGAAAAGCTATTTCAACACAGAGAGTTTCTGTGGTTTGTCTTGCCTGGCTTATCTTTAATTTTTCACTAATTAAGAATTCAAATTTTGAGGCTGGGAGATGGTTTGTTCAGTCAGGATCCTGCCATGAAAGCATAGGGATACTATAATGAGGCCAAGTTATTTCCTACTTATTTGAGAGAGAGGCAGGAGTCCACAGTCACCATTCTTAGAATTGAGTTACACCAAAAGGATCAGAGGAAGGAACCAATGAACTTCTGTGTTGTAGAGACTTTCTAGCAGACATGATATGGTGTTGTTTAATCACTTAATCTGGGCAGCATATCCTGCACTACAACATGGTCAAATATAGAAAAAGAAATGGTCTAACTGAAAATCTGTAAGATTTACAAGGACTGTTTTTGTATGGGTTTGTTTGGGGATTGTTTGGTTAATTATTCATGTGTAACTGACATATGCATAGTAAATTAAAAGTATAATTTCATAAATTTAGCATATATATAAACTGTAAAACCATCATGATAATAGATATCAACCACCCACAAAATCCCATGTGCCCCTTTGTGATTTCTCTTTTTCTAACCTCCCATCTTCTCTTCTCCCCATCCTTAGGCAATCTGAAATCATGTTACCTTCTGTCACTACAGATAAGCTTTCATGTTTTAGAAACATATGTAAATGAAATCATACTGTATACATCCTTTTTTCTGTGTGGTTTCATTCAGTAGAAGGTTTTATGTTATCCGTATTGTAGCCAATGGTTCCCTGTTTTACCAGTCTTTGGGTATAGATCTGTAAACAAACATCCACTTATATCAGATAGGGAACTGACAGTAGACCAAAGAAATAATGCCACCAAACTGCAAATTGGTGAATCAATGAGTTTGCTTTACAGAATCCCAGTGAACTCAAAGCCAGCTGCATCAGTAAAACTACACCCTGGGGTGGGTAATAACACATGAAAGTTGGAACCCTGGGCCTTGTCTCATAACTTGAAGGGAGCTTGATTGGTTGGAAAGTGTATTCTCTTCTGAAGTACTTAGTGCTTATATAGCCTTAGAGCAGGGAAAACCTTGTGAATCTGGTAAGTTCCAGGGACTTCCTGAGACTTTTAAGTTGTTTACACCCTAAGCCTTAATGAGTCTTCTTTTAGAACTTCTTGAGTTTTAATGATTTTTCCTCTTGGACAGACTGTTTCAATTTTGAGGAAATTACTATATAACATATCCTTATAATTAAATTTAAACTTAATCCTCGGGTTTTCCTCCCCTCAGCCTACCAAAGAGAAGACTCTCTTAATAGGCTGTCAGAGGGCCCTACACTTTCATACTTTGACGTGTAGAATAAACATCCTTATGCTTTCATTCTATTTATGTCATATTTTAATAGCCTTATGTAGAATTCATTAGTTCCCTTCCTTGTATGCTATCTCTTGAATGTTTGAGTTAATTGCCTTCAATAAATGGCCTCTACCAGTATCTGTTACAGGCTTATTACTGATATATTTTTTTAATGTTTTGTGTATTTCAGACATCATTTTTCAATTCAGTTCAGGCGTATTCCTCTTTCCTTTCCCTCCACCCCACCCCAGATCATGTATTCTGCCATAACTGTCTTGCATCTTTCTCTCAGTCTTTCTTTTTATGCTTAGGAATTCACATTTTCCTCCATTAATTTTATATTACTCTAAAATATGGATACATACTTGCCACCCACATACAGTAATTACAGAGTCTGAAAATAATTAGTGGGTGGATTCTAGAGCCTGTTGAAAGATTCACAATATAACAACATAGTTGCTTTCAGATAAACAGAAATATAACAATAATGTTATTCAGTTTGCCTTTCATCTGGGGGATTTTGTGTTAGCATCCACAAATGAGGGAAACCATTCTCCATTTGTCTTTCTTTTTTTAATTTTTTAAAAAAAATTTATTTATTTCTGTATGTGTATGAATGTACTGTCTGCATGCAGGTCTGTTCACCCGTGTCGTGCAATGCCGCGGAGGTCAGAAGAGGGTGCCGGATTCCCCTAGAATTGGAGTTCTCCTGGAATTGGAGTTTCAGACAGTTCTCTGCCGCCAGGTGGGTGCTGGGGATCAAACCTGGGTCCTCTGTAAGAGCGGTCGGCACTCCTAACCACTAGACCATCTCTCTAGCCCCCCGTTTTTCTTTCTGGGACTGTGTCACTTCACTCATCATAATGGCTTCCAGCTCCATCCATTTACCTGCAAAGTTCATAATGCCATCTTTTTTTTTCTGCTGAATAGAACTCCATTGTGTAGATTTACCACATTTTTGTCATCCACTCCTCTGTTGAGGGGCATTTGGGTTGGTTCCATCTCTTTGCTATTGTGAAGAGAGCTGCAATAAACATGGATGTCCATGTATCTTTGCAGTAGGATGAGTCTTTGGGTTATATACCCAGGAGTGGTATGACTGGGTCAGGTGGTAGGCTCATTCTGAGTCTTTTAAGGGTTCTCCATACTGCTTTCCATAGTGGTTGTACAAGTTTACATTCCCACCAGCAATGGATTAATATTCCCCTTTCCTCACAACCTCTCCAGCATCTGTGGTCTTTTGTTTTCTTAGCTAGCCATATTGGAGTGAGATGATATCTGAGAGTGGAATTTGCATTTCCTTAATTAATAATGATGTTGAACACTTTTCAAGATGTTTCTCAGCCATCTTTAATTCCTCACTGGTAAAGTCTCTGTTCAGCTCTTTACTCCATCTTTTGAGTAGGTCATTTGTTTTCTTCTTTGTTTTCTGAGTAGTTTATATATTCTTGACCTTAATGCTCTGTCACATGTATCACTGGTAATGATTCCCTTCCACTCTGTGGGTTTTCTCTTCATCTCCTTGATTTCTGTCTTTAGCTGTCCAGAAGCTTTTGAGTTTTATGAGGTCCCATTTGTCAACTGTTGACCTCATTTCCTATGCAGCTGATGTCTGATTTAGAAAGTCTTTTCCTATGCCTATGTCTTGTAGGTTGTTGCCAACTTTTTCTTCTCTCACCTTCAGGGTTTCAGGCTTCACGTTGAGATCTTTGATCCACTTGGAGTTGATTTTTGTACAGCATGAGAGGTAGAGGTTTAAGTTTGTTCTTCCACAAATAATGATCAAATTTTACCAGCATCATTTGCTGAAGATGCTATCCTTTCTCCATTGACCTTTTTTTGCCCCTTTGTCAAATATATGGCTGAAATTGTATGAGCTCACTTTTGTATCTTCAATTTTGTTCCATTGGTCAATGGGTCTGTTTTTGTGCCAGTACCAGGTGTCTTTATGACTATGGCCCTATAATATAGTATGAAGTCTGGTAGGGCAATTCCCCCTGTATTGTATTTTTCACTCAGGGTTGCTTTAGGTATTTGGGGTCATTTGTTTTTCCATATGAATTTGAGGATTTTTTTCCAAGTCTGTGAAGAAACTCACAGGGATTTTGATTGGGATTCCTTTGAATATGCATATCAATTTGGGTAAAATGGACATTTTTACTATATTTATTTTTCCAATCCATGAGCATGGGAGGTCTTTCCATCTTTTGATTTCATTTTCAATCTCCTTCTTTGGGGGTTTAAAATTTTTGTTGTAGAGGTCTTTGGTATCTTTGGTTAGGTTTGTTTCCAGGTATCTTATTATTTTTGAGGCTATTGTGAGTGGGAAGGTCTTCTTATAGTCCTTCTCCACTTGTTTATTGTTGGTGTAAAGAAAGGCCACTGATTTTTCTAGGTTAATTTTGTAGCCCAAGTCTTTACTAAAACTCTTAATCATTTCTAGAAGTTTTCTGGTAGAGTTTTTAGCATCCCTTACATAAACTATCATATTACCTGCAAAAAGGGATAGCTTAACTTCTTTTCTGATTGCTACTCCTTTAACTTCCTTCTCTTGTCTTATTGCTCTAGCAAGTATTTCAAGCACTATGTTGAAGAGGAGTGGTGATAAGGGGCAGCCTTGCCAGGTTCCCGCCTTTAAGGGAAATGGTTCCAATTTTTCTCCATTTAGGATGATGTTGGCAGTGGGCTTGTTATATAGCTATATTCATGTTGAGGGATATTCCTTTCAGTCCTATTCCCTCTAAGACTTTAAACATGAAGCAATGCTGGATCTTGTCAAAGGCTTTTTCTGCATCAATTGAGATGATCATGTGGTTTTTGCCTTTCAGTCCATTTATGTGTTTTATGATATTTATTGATTTACGTATGTTGAACCATCCCTGCATCTCTGGTATGAATCCAACTTGATCATGATGGATAATCTTTTTGATGTGGGTCTGTATGCAATTTGCAAGTATTTTGTTGAGAATTTTTGCATCTATGTTCATTAGTGAGATGCATCTATAGCTTTTTTTTTTTGCTTGCATCTTTGCCTGGTTTTGGTATTAGAGTGATGCTGGCTTCACAGAAGGAGTTTGGGAGAATTCCCTCTGTATCCTTCTAAACAGTTTGAGTAGCAATGGTTGTAGGACCTCTTTCAATGTTTTATAGAATTCTGTCATGAAACCATCTGGACCAGGGCTTTTTTTAGTTGCGACGTTCTTAATTACATCTTCAATTTCCTCAGATATCATGGGTCTGTTTAAACTGTCAATCTCTTCTTGGTTAAGCTTTGTTGGTTCCCAGGATTTCAGATATTCATCCATTTCCCTTAGGTTTTCAAATTGAATGGGGTATAGATTTTTGAAATTTTCCCATATTATTGTCTGGATCTTTTTTTTGTTTTTGGGATGTTTCCCCTTTCCTCATGAATACTGTTGATTTGGAGTCTCTCTCTCTCTCTCTCTCTCTCTCTCTCTCTCTCTCTCTCTCTCTCTCTCTCTGTTTTGGGGAGTAACTGGGATAGAGGTCTGTCTATTTTTGTTTATTTTTTTTTAAAGAACCAGCTTTTGGATTCGTTGATTTTATGTATTTTTCTTTGTTTCTATTTCATTGATTTCTGCTCCGATTTTTTATATTTCTTCCTGTCTGTTGGGTTTAGGGCTCATTTGTTCTTGTCTCTCAAGTGTTTTTAGCTGCAGTGTTAGATCGGTTACTTGTTCCCTTTCTGTTTTTTTGATGTGGGCACTTAGGGCTATAAATTTCCCTCTCGAGGCTGCTTTTAAAGGATCCCACTGGTTTTGTTTTGTTTTCTTTTCTTTTTTGTTCAGTTCCATGAATACTTTTATTTCACTCTTTATTTCTTCCCTGACCCATTCGTTATTGAGGATTGTGTTGTTTAGTCTCCATGTGTCTTATAGCTAGTTGGACTTTTTCTGGTGTTCATACTGAGCTTTATTGCACTGTGGTCTGATAGAATGCATGGAATAATTTCTATCCTTTTGTATTTGTGGAGGTTCCTTTTGTGCCCCAGTATGTGGTCGATTTTAGAGAATGTTCCATGAGGTGCTGAGTAAAAAGTATATTCTCTGGTATTTGGGTGGAATATTCTGTAGATATCTGTGAGGTCCATTTGGTATATTGTATTGTTCAGTTCTGATGTCTCTCTGTTTATTTTTTGTCCTGTTGATCTATCCAAGGGGCTCAGTGGGGTGTTGAAGTCCCCCACTATTAGTGTGTTAGGATTGATCTGTGTCTTGAGGTCCTACAGAGTTGTGTTTATACAGTTAGGTGTTGTTCTAGTTTGTCTTCCATTGCTGTGACAAAACACTCTGACCGACACCAACTTGGGGAGGAAAGGGTTTATTCAGCTTACATCTCCTGGGTCACAGTTCATCACTCAGGGAGACCAAGGCAAGAACTCAGGGCAGGAACCTGGAGGTAGGAGCTGAAGCACAGGCCATGGAGGAATGCTGTTCACTGGCTTGCTCCTCTGGCTCATGCCCAGCCTGCCTTCTTATATAGTACACAACAACCTGCCCAGGGTGACACCACTCTTGTGGGCTGGGCCCTCCCACACTGCTTGACCATCAAGACAATACTCCACAGACGTGGCCACAGGCCAATCCAATGGAGCCAATTCCCCAACTGAGGTTCCCTCAACCCAGGTGTGTCAAGTTGACACTAAAGTTATCCAGCACAGGTGTACCAGAGTTTGGTGCATAGACATTTAGGATTGTGAAGTCTTCATGGTTCACTGTTCTTTGACAAGGAGGTAATGGACCTCTTTGTCTTTTCTGATAAATTTTACTTTAAGATCTATTTTGTCTCATGTTAGAATAGCCACTCCAGCTTGTTTCTTGGTACCATTTGCTTGGAATATTTTTTTTTCATCCTTTCACTCTAAGGTGGTGTCTGTCCTTGATGGTGAGATGGGTTTCTTGTAGACAGCATATAGAAGGTCTCAGTTTCAAATCCATTCTCCCAGTCTATGCCTTTTGATTGGGGAGTTTAGACCATTAGTATTTAAGGTTATTATTGAGACATGTGTGTTGCTTATTTTTACCTTTTTTTTGTTTGCATTCTTGGTTTAGGTTTATATTTACTCTGTTATGATTTTTTTGCTTTCTCTCTTTATTATTATTATTTTTTTATGTGTATGAGTCTACTGTCTGCATGTAGGTTGGTGCGCCCATGCCATGCAATGGTGCAGAGATCAGAAGAGGGTGTTGGAGTCCCCTGGAACTGGAGTTAAAGATGGTTCTTAGCCACCATGTGGGTTCTGGGAATTGAACCCATGTCCTCTGAAAGAGCAGTCAGTGCTCTTAACTGCTGAGCCATCTCTCCAGCCCTGCTTTCTCTCTTTAATTGCTTAGGGATAGTTGCTTCTTTCCTCTTTTCTTTGGATTGCTTTGAGGATTTTTTGAAGTGTTGGTTTCTTAGACTTGTATTCTTTCATCTTGTTCATGTCATGAAAAAGATTCTTTCTCTTTCAACTATAATTGACATTTTTGCTGGGTATAGTAGTCTGGGTTGGCATCGAAAGTCATTTAGTACTGGGAATACTTTGGTCCACATTATTCTAGCTTTCATAGTTTGCACTGAGAAGTCAGCTGTGATTCTGATGGGTTTCCCTTTATATGTGACTTCTTATCTTTTGTGGCTTTCAGTATTTTGTCTTTGTTTTGAGCATCTAGTGTTTTAACAATTACATGGTGTGGGGAATTTCTTTTCTGGTCCTTTCTGGTGTTCTATGTGCTTCTTGTATTTGTATGGGTTTATCTTTTTTCAGTTTGGGGAAATTTTCTTCTACTATCCTGTTGAAGATCTGGTCAATAGTGTTGTCTTGAGATTAGTGTCCCACATTTCCTGGTTGTTCCACTCTTGTGTTTTTTTAAATTTTTCATTATCTTTACTTGAGCATTCTAGTTGGTCCATGTTATCCTGCAGGTCTGATACTCTTTTTTCTGCTTCTTCCATTCTGCTTTTGAGGCTTTTTCCCATCCTTTCCTGTTGATTGGATGAATGTTCAATTTCCTTTTTCATTTCATCCTGTGATTTCTTTAGTGTTTCCACTTCCTTCTGGAGCCTGTCATTCTCATCTTGTAGCTCCTTGGTTCCTTGGTCATTTTCTTTTTCCATTTTTCATTTCGGCCAGGGATCTTTTCAGCATTTCCACTTCTTTGTGGAGTTTGTCATTTTCTCCCCTTAGTTCTTTCCAACATTTTTCATTATCTCCCTCTAGGTCCTTCTTGAGTTTTTCATTGTCTTCCTTTAGTTCTTTCCAATGTTTGTCATTATCACCCTCTTGGTCCTTCTTGAGTTTTTCATTGTCTTCCTTTAGTTCTCTAATTTATTTGAATATGTCCACAATTGTTTTTCTAAAGTCCATGTCCTGGTTTCCTTCCAGGGAGATCTCGTTGTAGGAGTCTTCTGTAGGGTTGGTAGAATTTAGTGTGGATTTATTATGAGCTTTTCCCATGTTGTTTTTGTGCGTGTGTTTGTCTTTGGCATGAGGATTTGTTTGTTTCTTTGGGTTCTGGTGTCTCAATGTCGACTGCACAGACTATAATCACTAATACTGTGCCTGCTAGATCCTCTCTTCACCACTGCTCCCCCAGGCTGAGGGGGGGTGTTGCTACTTTGGCCCGCTTGCGGTACCTTATTGGCCAACTCACGCCACCCACTGTGTACATGCTGGTGTTGTGCTGTGTGGTGTGCTTCTAACCCCACCCACGTCGCAAACTGGGACCCAAAGGTTGGAAGGTCCCAGGTGTTACCAGGCCTCCAAGGGCCATGGGGTGCCCAAAGCACCTAGGTAGGCAGGCCTCACCTGGACATTTACAGCTTGTTATTCTACAGGACATGGGTGAAGTCGGCTTGCGTGTCCGTCCATGTGTCGTCCCCCAGCCCCCCCTCGCGCGCGCGCTGGGCTCAAACTCGTATTGTTCTGTGTGGTGCGCGTCTGTCTAACTTCACCCTGGTAGAAATTTTAACAATCCCATCAGTATAGCATGCCAAAGATAACAATATATCCCTCCACCACTAATAAAGGGACTTCCCCATTACCAAGGAAACTGTGCTGATCCAATCACCAATTAAAATCTATCCTGGGGCCACTCTTGTCATAAATTGTCTTGTGCCAGATTCCCCAGAAAACAGGATCTGAGGTGTATATACATATATATTAAGTTTACCAAAGTTTACCATAATATTCTCTGGGAAGATAAAGGTTATGTGGAAGTGAAGGACGCATGCCCTGGTAAAGATATATTGAATTGAGACACATTCACAACTCAGAATCTAAACTGTTTATAATGCAGATCTGCAGTTATGACCACTGAATTGAGTGAAGGAATGTCTTGCACTCTGTCTTGAGCAATCGTTTGATACACACTGTTCTCAGGAAATGGGAAGATAATTTTGGGCAGAGCACCTCTCCTTGGCCAAGGTCAGTCCCTAGTAAGTTACTTGATTGTTGAATGGTCAACATATGATGTCTTCAGTTGAGGAAATGGGGGTCTTTAAGGGAGGCTCAGGGTGACATTATAACACACACTTTCTTGTCTAGTAATGATGAGCATGGGTCCTGGAACAGTGCTCTTGTTTTATGCTTAGAGCCAGGGCCCCTGCATTGCTGGGGAGCCTCTCTCTTCCCTTCCAGCCTGGCAGCCATCAATCACTGAGATCCTCAGTGCCTCCTTTCTGGGAGCAGCGATGCTCTGTATTCCTGACTCATACCTGCCCTTTTCAGGCTGGCCTCCATGTTGGTAACCATTGTATTGCAAAATGCAAATTATTGGTTTGCCTCCATCATTTATACAATGACACATTGCTGTTGGTAATTGCCAGTGACTCAGCAGGACATATAAACATTCATTTTGTTTCAACCTTTTCAGTGATTTTAGTTTTATAGAATCTCTCATGTTGACCGTAGTTTTCTGCCAAACTCTAAATCACTATAGAGGTCCCTAACTTTCAATAGTTCAGGGTATTTTTCACAGACTGAATCTATTTTTAATATTTTGTTTTTATTGAATTTGTGTGTACTTTATGCAGAACATTTCAATCCATCTTAATCCCCTTTATACTTCCTCATAGGCACCTTTCCACAGTGTTCCTTCCCACTAGAATTCATATATTCCCTCATCTGTGCAAAGGCACACTGTGTCAAGTTAGGGATCTTAGACATTCTTCAGTGCAGGTTTTACCAACAAAGTCTTTCTCTCTGATCATTAATTTGGTGAACTCCTATCAATACTTCAAAAGCTAGCTCAAACTTACAGCACCCTTAAGCAACTGGGGTGTTACTGGGCTTTGTATTACCAGTCTGCCTGGTATCGATCTCTGTTATTGATTTACCATAACCTTTATAGTCACATATTTATTTTGAACACCTAAGAGTTCCTTGACAGGCAACATAACTTATGCATCACTGCTTTCCAGTGAAAGTCATTTATTTTATGCTCATGGATATTAGTTGAATAAATGAATAGCGAATGAATCAGCAAATCAATGTATCTTTTTCTCCTTTGCCTTTATGGCCTATGAAGTGTTTATGTAAATTCAATCAGATTCAAACGCACTTAAAAGTATTCTTTTTCCAAATACCTTTCTAAGGCTTTAGCCTCCTATATGATGGCCATGTAACCTTTCCTACATTTGGAGTTTTTCTTTCCCTTCCAGCGCTTAGTGGCCTTTTCAACACATACATAAGTTAGTGGAGCAAGTGAACTAGTCAACAAGCAAATTAGACAGTAAGAATAAGGTCAAAAAGATAAAAACATTGATGCTGATACTAGCCATATCAGTGCACACAATAAATACCACCACACTTATAAAGTCAGTAAAGCAGTCAAAACTGCAATTTCTCAAAGGATTTTCATCAACCAAAGAGAATCACAAATTTTTTCTTAATGTATTTTCTTTTCATTTAGAAATGGATTCAAATGTATTATCTTTAAAAAGTACAGTTCATACTATGTATAAAATCCTGTAGCCACAATTTTAACTGCCATCTCGCTGTGGCCATTTTGACATAAATTTCCAGACATGAATTTTAATGAACACATAATTTTCTTTTGGGAAAGTTAGTTTAATCAACTCTGAGCCTCTAAGTAAATGCAGACAAATTATATTGAGAAACATACAGCCATTCAATGCCTACTAGGTTAATTCAAGTTTTTTAGTTATTACCTGCAATATACAGAAATGAAAAGAAAAATCTTGAATCTAAAACACAGTTCTTGAAATGTTTCCTTTCTTTTCACAGGAAGAATTTATTGGTTAGCATTTCTTTGATATTAAATAGTGCAGAAGACTTTAGCAAGTTTCTTGAGGTCTTAAATTAAGGATTGATTGATTAATATTTCGATATAGCTCTTCCTCATCTCATTTCCTCAATACGGCACTTAAGGCCTTTTCTCTCCTGCGTCATTATGCACTGACCTTTCCATTGTTAATGCTTCTATTCTATGCCTGAGTAGAGAGAAATTTTTCCTTCTTTTCAGAGATTAGCTTCAAATAAAATTTATGTGACATTCAAAAGAATTATTTCCAACCTACCCTTTCCAATGCCTTTCTGACATCTAATGATGTAATTGAGCACATTAATTTTAAGGATCATGCATATTTGCATAATAAAATTTTGATTTTAATGTACTTCAAAAATAAGCATTGCTTCCAAATTAGTATAGTATTTTTGCAAGAGATGCTAAACCATAGTATATTCCATTAAACTATGCATTGAATTTCATGGTTGTTACAAAACTTGAGCCTATATCAATATTGCAAGGTTTATTCATTCTGATCCTTCATCAACATGCAAATACTCTCATTAGTAGCCTTTAGTTGATATCAGGGCAACATAACACTACTAAAAGCCATTTTTCTTACAGAGTATATGCATAGCAGCATTCTCTAAGCTTCAGCTTCATGGTATTTTTTCTGTATAGTTTTAATTCTTTAGGATGATAAAGAGAATTGTATGAAAATGAATTTCTTTATGATAAAAGCTATGGCAAAAATAAGTTTAAAATACTACTTTTTGACATCATTTCTTTCCAGATAATATCTCTTAGCACCAGAAAAAGGAGAAAATAAAGATAAAAATACAGAAGAATGGGAGCTGGCAAGCCAAATGAACTAAGTTTGATCCACAGGGCTCCGCATAGTGGAAGGAGAGAATGATCCCCCAATAGTTTGTTGTTTAACCTCCTGGTACTTGCACTCAGCCATTCACCACACAAAATAGACAAATGCAATGCATTTTAAAATACTGAGTAAGATTCACTCTGTGTCCCAAAAAGGAAGCAGCACTTTCTGTTCCATCAGCGGTATGCCAGGGACCCTTCCTTTCATCTCATACTGCCTGCTTATGCTGGAAAACATCAGTCTGAAATACTTTTTTTTCCAAACATTTCCATTTTCCAGATTTTTTTTTCAGATTTTTATGGATGCCAACAGACATGGATTTGAAGAACACTGTGAGATGCAGGAGAAAGGAATGGTTAAGGGACATTAAAAGGGGACCATACAAACATGCACTGGGAAGAACTATTGACTGTGCCCCGCATGACTGTGCTCCATGCTTCTGTCTCCCCTTGTGCAGCTGCCCTAGGGAAGCTTCAGTTGCTTTGCTCTTCGCTCCCTGAAGCATGGGCATTCAACATAGTGATCATCTATTTTTCTCACTGTTGTGACAAAACACATGGCACTTAAGGGGAGGTTATTCCGTCTGACAGTTCAAGGGGATTTGTCATCATGGTGGGGAGACATAATGGCAGGAGGAGAAGCTTTTGGATACAAGGCAGTCAGGAAGCACAGAATGAATAGGAGCTGGGGCCAGACAATCAAACCTGGAGGCCTGGTCCCCTCCCAGTGACCCACTTTCTCCAGTACAACAAAGAGTTCAACAACCTTTTTCTTTTTTTTTTTTTTTTCTTTTTTGGTCTTTTCGAGACAGGGTCTTCCTGTAGCCCCAGCTGTCCTGGACAACAGCCTTTCCAAACAGCGCCCTATCTAAGGACCAAGCATGAAAACACATAGCCTTTGGGGAATATTTCACATTCAAGCCACAACAAAATATCCCAGTTGCAAATTGACCTAATTTATAGTGAATTCAAGCATTTGATGCATAATTTTAATAGAATATACATTAAAATCTGAAAAAAAAACTTGGGATCTCCTGAGCCCAGCGGCAGAAGAGGTGGACAGATCTAAGGCTTTGTGGGTTGGATGTTATCTCTCCTCAGTCCGGTAATTAAGGCACGCTTGTTGTGTACTGCTTGAGTATTGAGAATCTCTGATCCCAAGCTCAGTCGCATCTGTGCCGGGTCGCTCTGTCTTAATAGCCCACCCGCCAACTGATTACAATGAAGGCATTTGAAGGAGCGCAAGCAAATCACGCCTTCAATCACAGTAAAGAGGCATTTAGGCTACCAATCGAATACAGCAAGGGGAAAACCCTCCATATGCGCAGATCCGAAGTAAGAGACTAACACTGGAAATGGCAGGATAAATCCCGACCGCAGCGTCTACCACAGTGTGTGCCCTATCGCGCGACTTCCTGCAATGTGGGATCTCCTCCGGGGATGCCTTGCCAAGGCACACAGACTTCAGAGAACCAACAATTGAGGAGTTAACATTTACCTTAAAGAACTACAAGATTAATAATAGGAACAAATTAAATGAACTAAAAAAGAAAGAATGAGGGAAGACCGAGAGAGGAGAGAATGACAAGCTACGGAAGAGAAACACTGAAAAGATCCCATGCTTGAAAAAGGAAACAGTATAGGACTCCACAACGGCGGAGCAAACAAAGAGGAGCTTATCCAAAAGAAGTCGAGAAGCTCCCAAAAGTATAGAACATGATGAAGCAAATCAAGAGAGAGGAAGGAAAAAGGAAATCAACAGCACGAGTTACCCATGCCTTGTTTTCAAGAGAGGTGGAAAGTGAAGGGAAGATAACTTGCCCGGTCAGATTGTGTTATGTATATAGGCAAGAATTGGAGGAAGCAGAACAAAGAATAATCAGACCTGGAAGATAACACAGGATAACTATCTACTCCAAAAAAGACCTCAAGGGAAAGATTAAGAAAATATTTTTAAATTTAAATAAACAGAACAATCCTAGCTGGGAGAACGGTGTGGGTTGATCAGCTATGAAAAGATTTCAAAACTCCCGCATCATATTACGGAATAAGAGGAATGAATGGAAGATCAACAATTATAGAAGAGTAGTTGATGTCATGCATTCATTTTACAATAGCATGAATTAAGACTGATTGAAAACTGCACTCTCCTAAACTTAAAAATAGGAAAGACCAAGTACCGACTTGCAAGTTTAGCACATTTAGGTGAACTCTCACACATGTGTACATAAAGGTATAAAGATATGCTGTCTCTCTCCCCACATTAGGTTAGTTATAATTGCTAATACACCGATACAACAGCGGGAAAAATTTTTCTTAAGAGGCAAGCACACGATTTAATAGTATAAAACTCAATGTGACTCATACTAATTGGTGATGGTCATGAAACTATCAAATTTAACAAAGGGACCTGTCTCTTTCATGAGGCAAACCATCGAGTGCAGAGTGGCACGGAAATAAACCGTTTGAAGACTACGCGAGGACAAGAATTTATCCTCTATGTTTGTGAGATGGTGGCCAAATTAGGGATGCATAGTGCTCACTCCTATCGGTTAGCAATAATTAAATAAATATATATTTAGGTAATGTATGATTAGGTTTATTGTGTTAACACCACCTGCACTGTTGGTCTATTCTATACAGGCAACCATCATATTAATGTACATCATATGTAGAGACTTTTTAGTGTGAGAGTGAGGGAGGAATGATTCTTATCACGCATTGAACATTGAGGGCTAGTCACAGAAAGACGATATAGGCCTAAAATAGTCTCCGGAAAATCCAATCCCATGTGCTCTCATTCGCACTCAGACACGCATCTATGAAAGCAATTGTTGATATAGAACAGTTAAGAATAAGGACAACCATATGAGTTCACTAGACTTTCTAAGTACTACTATTTAGAAAGGTTAAGGATTCTACTATTTTAAAGCAACTGGTGGCAGTAAGAGTAAACCTAGATAGTACAAAGTATATCGACATGAGGCTGGGAGTTACTATATAGTATCTTGGCAGTAGAGGAGGTATGGTTCAATCGAACTAAACACTTACTTGTATGTTCAGCCACAACCATCAAACCCATGTAACACATAAATAGAATTAGAGCCCTGGGAACATTCTAAGAAAAGATTCTACGCACAAAGAAATAACAATGCAGAAGAAATACCAGAGCACTTTCGGAGAATCACACGGAGATTCACGAGAACCCGCACTGATTCTCAGATTTCCTGGCTATGTGATGTCCTCCACTGCAAAATTATGAAAGCATCCATAATCCACAAGGATATTGTATCTTATAAGACTGTATATATGAGGAACATAGAGGCAACAAACTAATGTACACCTTTGAAATTGACATTCATACTTCCTACATAGGAAATAACTCAACTATTCTATTATCCAATTCAATGACAGGGGCACCACCAAAAAGGTGGCCCGAAAGTGGGGGGGCATGGTAGGAGAGTGGAGACAGTAAGACGTTGTATTTTTAGCACGCAGACCGAGAAACGCAGCCACCATCTTACGAGGACCGCCCGGGTTTGCATACCAGTAGAACAAGAAATGGGTTGGGCTTGAGAATACCGTTGGCTGTAAATTTCAATTCCAGAGAAACTCCTAGTTCCAGGGTGAATTTATTTTCACGCAGAAGATCACCACTCTTTTCTCAAGAAGGGGCTTATTATATCCACGCAGACAATTGCACGAGCGAACGAGAGAGGATGAAAAAAAGCAAAGCTTGCGATGCAGACAGTGGACACTCTATTTAATTCATACATTATATTGCAAAAATTTCACAAGGGGTGAAAAATCATAATTATACCAATAAAAATAATGAAATATAATATTACACAGAGTATAGGTCAGATACATATGCCCCAATTCTGGGGGGCATATAGCATCAATGTGGTACGCTATTTGTCTCTCAAACTTATAAAGGGACAATTCTGGGGCAGGGACCACAAGTTTCAGCAGGGACTAACACGCACAAACTCCATTTAGTGGAGAACTTTTCAATTTACCCCACTTGAGTCTCCCTTGTTGGTTAGTGTCAACGAACCAAGAATAAATAATAACAGAGAGACAATATTGGAAGCTGAATGTTATATATCACATAATGGACCTCCTAGATACCGTCTTATCCGAACATGATCCATTTCCTATATAACCTAGAGATAATACACTTTCTACTCAGCACCCCACAGACCATTTCTCCACATCGACCACATCCTGGACACAGAAGAAACCTTCACAAATACTATAAAAATTGAAATAATTGTCATGCCGTCCTGTCAGAACACAGGTGCAATGAAGCTAAGCACTCAATCACCAGAAAGCCCTCTTATGCTACAAGAACACATTGTAGCTAAACAACACCTCTTGATAATAAATGGGTAAGGAAAGATAACGAAAGAAATAAAAACATTCCTGGAATGAACCCCCCCGCTCGACAATGACGAAACCAACAAAAACCCTATGGATATAACCTAAAAAGCAGTCCTAAGAGGGAAAGTTTATAGCCCTGGTGCCTACATTTAGAAAAACGGAAGAGCACAAGGAATGATCTAACTGCACAAAGAAAAAATCTAAGAAAAAAAAAAAGAGGAACAAAATTAACCAAACAAAAATCAGGATATGAAATAACAAAAAATCAGAGCAGAAGATCAATGAACAGAACCACCAAGAGAAAACAATAAAAAATCAAAAGCCAAAAGTTTGGTTCTTTTGGAAAGATAAAATAAGATAGGACCCCATTAGCCCAGTTAACAAAAGAAAGAAGGAACAAAACTCCAATCAATACAATCTGTGATGAAAGGTAAATACACAACGAAGGAAAAGATCAAGAAAATTATATGGGAATATTACAAGAACCTATATTCTACCCAGTTGAAAATCTAAAGAAATGGATGAATATCTGAAATCCTGGGAAATCCAAAGCTCGGCCAAGAAGATCGACAGCCTAAACAGACCCATAACATATGAAAATAGAGGCTATGTAGTAAGAAGCCTCCATAAATAAAAAAGCCCAGGCCCCAGACGGTTTCACAGCAGAATTCTATAAACATTCAAAAAGACCTACAACCATTATTTTGAAAACTGTTTAGAAGTATACAATCAGAGGGAATTCCTCCCAAATTCCTTCTACAGCCAACATTCACTCTATTACCAAAATCAGGAAAGATCACAACTAAAAGGAGAATTATAGACCCATCTCCACATGAACACAGATGCCAAAATTCTAAACAAGGTTACTGGCAAATGCATACATAAACCCCCACATAAGAAGATCATCCATCAATACCAGAGTTGGATTCATCCAGAGATGCAGGGATGGTTCAAAATAAAAAATCAAAAACATCATCAAATAAATAATCATCAAGACAAAAACCCCACACCCATCATCTCAATTGATGAAGAAAAAGCCTTGTGAAAATATCCAGCATCCCTTCATGCTTAAATCCTAGAGGAATTGGATTGGAGGGATCATTCTCAATGTAATCAAAGCCCATATACAGGAACTCCACAGCCATATCATCCTACAATGGGTGGGAAAATGACAGTATAACATTCCTTTAAAGGTAGGAACTCGACAAGGCTGCCCCTATCACCACTCCTCTTTCAAACATAGTGCTTGAAACACTTGCTAGAGCAATAAGCAAGAAAAGGATATTAAAAGGTACTAATTGGAAAAGAGGAAGTCAAACTATCCCTATTTGCTGATGATATGATTTGTTTACTTAAGGATGCAATAAAACTCCACCAAAAACTCCTAGAAGATAACGCTTCAGCAAAAAGTTGCAGGATACAAAATTAACCTTAGAAAATCAATGGCCTTTTTTACACCAACAACAAGCAATGGAAGAAAGAATTCAAAGAGACCTCCCATTCCAACAATATCCTAAAAACAATAAGCTACCTAGGAAACAAACTAACCAAAGATACCAAATCCTCTATCAACAAAAATTTTAAACCCTAAAGAAAAGAACATTGAAAGAAGACCTCAGAGATGGAAAACCTCCAGTCTCATGGATTGGGAAATTAACATGTAAACATGTCCATTTTACAAAACTCTTGTATAGATTTAATGCAATCCCAATCAAAACCCCAAGAGTTCTTCACAGGCTTGGAAACAAAAGTTCTTCTAATTCATTTGGAAAAAAAAAGACCCAAATAGCAAATCAATCCGAGGTGAAAGATCTACACAGGGGGATCTCTATACCAGATTTTAAATCTATACTACAGGGCTATAGTCATAAAACAGCCTGGTACTGGCACAAAAACAGACCGTTGACAAAATGACAAAACCGAAGATCCAACTGTTAGCAATACAATTCAGCCATCTCATATTTGACAAGGGGGCCAAGAAACCACAATGGAGAAAGACAGCATCTTCAGCAAGTGGTGTTGGAAAAACTGGATCACCACTTGTAGAAAAATAAAATTAAACCCCTACCTCTCACCCTGTAAAAAGTCAACTCCAGATGGATTAAAGACCTCAACGTGAAACCCCAAATCTGAAGGTGATAGAAGAAAAAGTTGACAGAAGCAGAACTCAAAGACATAGGCGTAGGAAAAGACGTTCCTAAATCAGACAGCTACGCCTGCCAAGAATTAAGGTTGACAATTGACAAATGGACCTATCATCAAAACTCAAAACTTCTGTACATCAAAAGAAAACAATCAAGGAAGTGAAGGAAATCCCACATGAATGGAGGAAACCTCATGCAGATACATCTGACAAAGATTGGATTTCCAGAATATTATAAACTACTCAAAAAACAAAGAAAAGAAAACATACAAATGACCCGCTCAATAGATGGAGCAAAGAACTGAGCAGAGACTTCACTAGCGAGGAATTAGAGATGTCAGAAACACCTCAAGAACTGCTCCAACATAACACAATCATTAAGGAAATGCAAATGAAACCAATTTAAGATATCATCTACTCCAATAGACTGCTAGGATCAAGAAAACAAATGATACCAAGTGCTGGAGAGGTTTTGGGGAAAGGGGAACACTCATCCACTGCTGGTGGGAATGTAAACTTGTACAGCCACTATTGAAAGCAGTGTGAGAACCTTTGGAAGACTTGGAATGAACTTGCCACCCACCCAGCCATACCAACCTCTGGGCATGTAGTACCCTCAAGACTTACGCCACCACAGAGAACATGCACGGCCATGTTTATTGCAGCTCTCTTCACAAAGCAAGGAGCTGGAACCAACCTAAATGCCCCCAACTGACGAGTGGATAGAGAGAAATGTGGTACATCTACACATGGAATTCTATGCAGCAGTAAAGAAAGACGACATCACGACTTTGCAGGAAAATGGCTGGAGCTAGAGGACATCATGCTGAGTAATACACAGTCCCAGAAAAAACAACGATGCATGGTATCACTCATCTGGGATGCTAGTGCCATTTACCCAGTTGTAAGTATTTTCTTGTGTAGGGGGCCCCTGAGTTTGTACAAAGCAGTTGGGCAATATGCATTTTGTGAAACAACAACAACGAATGAAAATAACTGCATCAAAGAACTGACTGAAAACATGAAACTTCTGCTCAAACAGTCAACTCCACATGGAAAATTATTGGGAAAGATCTTAAGAGATGGAAAGCATGTTTGGCACAGAATGCCGAGCTCTGGTGGGGTGGGGGAATGGACGGAACATGGTCTAGATTTGTTAAAAAAAATAAAAAATAAAAAAATAAAAATCTTTATTATTTGTTATATTGTCTTATCTATTTATTTTATGTGTATAAATATATTGCCTGCATGCATGTAAGTGCATTTGTGTCATGCAATGCCTGTGGAGGCCAGAAGAGGGTGTTGGAGTCCCTGGAACTCGAATTACAGATGTTCTTTAACAGGGGTTCTATCATTGCTCTTGTCATAGAAGCTAAGGCTCTTTCCTTAAACGTAAATGAGATCTAAGGAGAGCCTTTGTTTGAAAACAAAAACCTAAACTTTATTTTAAATTTAACTTTATTTTTTATGTGTATGAGTGTACTGTCTGCATGTAGGTTGGTGTACCTGTGTCGTGCAATGCCACGGAGGTCAGAAGAAGGCATCAGATTACCCTGGAACTGGAGTTAAAGATGGTTCCTAGCCACCATGTTGGTGCTGGGAATCGAACCCAGGTCCTCTGCAAGAGCAGTAGGTGCTCTTAACCACTGAGCCATCTCTCAAGCCCCCAAAAACCTAAACTTTTATAAGAACCTTCAAATATAAGTGCGCGCGCGTGTGTGCGTGTGTGTGTGTGTGTGTGTGTGTGTGTGTGTAGGTAGGTAGGTGCCAGCATCTTACAACGTTGTCTCCTACAAACTTTCCATTTCAGACATGCCAACTTGCTCACCTTAAATAAACCATCTTCTTCTCTCTCTCTCTCCGTCTTTGACCTTACAGTTTTTGTCTGAAAGATTCTTCAACAAATATCTTCATGGCTTATTCATTTCCTTCTTTTTTTAAATACTAAAAGGAAAGTATAAATACCTTTAAAGTTTATATAACTGATTTGCTAGACTTTGTTTTCCTATGAGGAGAGCTAATGTTTGTGACCGAGGAGCTGGAAGATTTTTTTTTTTTTCCAAAAGGAAAATAATCTTAATGTATATTTAAAGAATATTTAGGAAACACAAGTAATGAGAGAAATCTTGAATCTCTTTTGCTTCTTTTAAGAATAATATTTCATAAGACTAAGAGATAAACACAAACAGCTTCTGTTTCCCTTTTTCTTTTCATTCCTAGATTCCATTGTGGTAGAGATAAGAATGATTTTGAAAATCATCTACAATAACTTCCCCATTTTCAAAGTAAACTGAGACAGAGTAAATTAAGTGTTTTCCAGAAATCTCGTAGCTACTATTAGAGGAATCATTGCTAGGTTGTACATTTTCTACCCTTAATCTGGTCTGGTCTCGTCTGCACCACCCCAGGCATTTTACATCTTGCGTACACTGGAAAACTGTACAGGGAAGCACACTGGCTGTGGGGCTGTAATTATATCTTCAGGGTAGAAGTAAAATGAAAGTTTGACTACATTTCTTTGTTTTGGGGCTGAAAAGAGAAATCTGCTGAGTGTTTTCTTCCTCGAAACTTCAGACATTTTCCAAAATGACTTCTGGCACCTCCTGAGATTTTGCGGGGCGTGGGGGTGGGGAGGGAATCTCAAGTAGTGAAGAATGCCAACTGCTGAAAAAGTTCACAGCTGTATCTTTTTCCATATCAGTATTCTTTGTGAAATTTAAATAGCGTTAGTAGAAGGTTTGTATACTCCTATGGCAGAAAATGTCCAAACTTTTAAGCCATCTTTTATAAATAATTTTGAAACACAGTAGAATGTCTTCAGGTGTGAGACACTCTTTAGGTGCTGGGCAGGTTTATAAACAAGGACGAAACCATTTGGTTTCTGAACAAATGCTTGGCTGTTTTTGTGTTCCTTCTCCTCTCCTCCCACTGACTATTACTGATGTGACACTCAACTTTTAAGAGGTACTCTGAAATTATAAATGTTCTTGACTTTTGAGGAACAGTTATAGTGTACTCAATCAACTGTAATACTCTTTTTTTTCTTGTAAAATTATACCTGGGACACTCAGCTATGACAGGACAGAAAAATACCATAAGTATGGACCTCGGTAACTCAACAGAGACATTAATAAATAACAACAAAGGGCACAATATATCTTTATGAAGATTATTTGGGGGAATTCTAAAAATAGAATTCCCTTGCAAGAGATTGTTGCTGGGCTTTCTCTCAGCGGTGCCTTCCTCTTTCCATTTTTCCCCCATCTACTCTGCAGGGTTATGACAAGGAGGAATAAATTTTCCAGTACTTGCAGAAAGAACGAGCTCTACATACGTCATTGTATCGATCAACTTGCACATAAGCAGGGTAATTTCTATTTTTCAAAGCAATTTATTTACATTTTTTTTTTAAACCTCTTCTGGGACTGGGGTCATTCAGTATTATCAGGATTTCTTCGCACATGTCCAGAAAGCTAAGTCAGCTTCTCACATGGATAATCAGTGCAGCATGAGGGGTGTGCCCCCGTGTCCTCCTGCCCTGGTAAACTTCCATATGCCTCCCACTAAACAATCTCGGAATTTTTTCCTCTCTCATCACCAAATCTGGCCACTATCTTTTTCTTTCATAATTGTTAAATTCATTTGCTCCTACTGTTGCCTTTTAAAGTATTTATTCATAATAAGTGAAAATGTGAAATAGCTGCTCTATACCCCCCAAACACTCATTATTACTAGAGGAGGTAAATAAATCACAATGATCTTTTCCCTGAGGGTACATATATACATTTACATATTCTTACATACTCTATACATACATATGAATATATATATATATATATATA
>VZQC01011670.1:1730981-1803620 GCA_009823505.1 Rhizomys pruinosus | reverse complement strand
AAAAAAAAGAAAACCTTGAGTATTGGCATGATCTTTGTGGTTTATGTTCCTATATTGTCCCTGGTCTTCTTTCACTGAGCCTCATTTCTTTGGTTAATGAGAGTTTTCCAGTTCCCTTGAATAAGAAAAAAAATGTGCTCATTTATTATTTTTCATTTCCAATTTAGCCAGAAAGGTCACAAAGACATTTTAAAATAGCATTTCTTTGCAATGCCTTAGGGCTGTTAAAAGTCTCTTTATTCTTAGAAGTTCCACCAGACCCATCAGGCTTTTTATTTGATGACTATCAGCAAGAAGAAATGCTATTTTCCTTTTCTATTCCATGCTTGTGTGAGAGAGGAAACTGTCAAAGAATAGAAATGGGTTCTAAATGGTCCAGGTTAGTATTCTGCCTGGATTACAAACACTGACACATGATAATTCATTGCAGTTATCAGATCATATTCAAAAAGGGGTCGTAGAGTTCAAATACAGTCTTTAAAATTCAAGCAGAAGACCATCCCCATTTCAACAGTTTCTAAGGGTCCCATTCTACCCTCCATGTACCTTGCTCCATCTTTTCTGTTTAAGCAGCTTCATTTGTCTCTCTGTCTGCTTTCTTCATTCTGGAATATGAGCGCAGACTGGCACCTTCCCCGTTCTTCCTCTCAGATCTGTGGATAGGCACACTTAGAAAGACAAGGTTAATGGCAGTGAAGCTTTGGAGCATCCTCCCCAAAGATCTTTAAATCTCCAACTGTAGTAGAAATAAGTGATTAAATGGTATCTTCTCCAGCTCACCCTCTGGATGGCTTATAATTGCTTTGAATGTAAGATTAAGAAAGAAAGTATATAAGTGTCATCTTTATTTTTGCTTAATTTTTGTTTTTGTATGTTTCCTTAAAAAACGAAAGCCAGAAACAGACCGCATTCTTTATTTCATGCTATTGCCCCTGTTTCATTAAAATGAACCAAATGGTAAGATGTTTTCCCATTGTAATGCAGTTGGGATAACAGATGGCCTGGCTCCTGTCTTTTTGGACTGAATTTGGAATTGGTCAACATGTATATATAAGCAGGGCAAGTATAAGCAAAAGGAAAGGAAGGACAGCACTATTTGGTAAGAACGCACTATGTTCAGCACTGTTATCCTGTTTTGTATAAGGTGTTAGGCCTAGCCTTCGAAACAACTCTGAATTAAATAATCTTCACATTGTAAGTGCTGAGATTCAAGATCACACTGCTAGGAAGGACAACAAAGTCTACAGCAGGAAACCATTATCTTGAGTACTTGAAAGAACTGTTGGGAACTGAATGCTAGTGTTCTCCCCCCTTCCTTTAAGGGTTTTTAAAATATTTTTATTGACTATTTGTGCATTTCATAAAATAGTTCTTAATCTAATTTAGACCCTCTCTCCATCCACAACCCACACACCTCCCCCCCACCAGATTTCACGCATTCTGTCATATATGGTGGTCTTTTCCAGTCAACCTCCTTTCCCCCATTTTCCCTTGATAATGTCTGTCTTCTATTATCTCCTCTCTCTTGAGTACCTTCTTCTGCTTTACCCTTTTAGCTCTGTATTTTGAAACCATAACTTCCAATATGTTCATCTTTGGAGACAGAAAATTGAGATATCAATGAGGTTAGAAGGTTAGATGTATTGACAAAGATGCCAGCTTTCTGCTCAGATTAACTTCCTTATAAGAAAGGAATACCAGGAGCAGGCCACTGAGCAGCACTCCTCCATAGCCTGTGCCTCAGCTGCTGCCTCCAGGTTCCTGCCCTGAGTTCCTGCCTTAGGCTCCCTGAGTGATGAACTGTGACCCAGGAGAAGTGAGCTGAATAAACCCTTTCCTCCCCAAGTTGGTGGTCAGAGTGTTTTGTCACAGCAATGGAAGACGAACTAGAACAGAAATTGGTACCAGAGAGTGGGCTATTGCTATGACAGACCTGACCTTGGTGTTTTGGGAAGGATTGTGGAAGCATTTGGAACTTTGGGCTAGAAAAATCATTGAATGCCTAAAGATTGTGGCTGTGGAACTTGGAACAGTTTTGCTGAAAGAGTTGTAGACGATGGAGGCCTGGCTTGTGAAGTTTCAAAGGGAAGCAGAGATCATCAGGACTGTTTAATATGTGGGTTCTGGTCAGCTGGGCCTGAAGAATCAGCTGTAAGTAACAAGAAACCAGAAGCTGAAGTGAAATCTTTGTTGTATTGGGACAATTGATGCTGGTTAGCTGGGGCTGAAAAATCAGCTGTAAGTAACAAGAGACCAGCATCACTGTGGTGAAATCTTCTGGGAAGAATTTCTTCAGGGTCAGGAAACAGAAGCTGTGATCTTGAAGGTGCCTGAGACTCCATCTCGAGCCAGAAGCAGGACTTGGTGACGTGTAAGAGTCTCCTGTATGGTTCTGGTGTTGAAATTTGAGGGGGTCACAGAGAGCAGCCCAGACTTGGCACTGTGAGAGGTCAGGAAAGACCATTGGTGGAAGTACACCTCGGTTGCAGTGAAGACCCCAGGATTGCAGGGGTCAAGGAGAGAAGCTGAGGCTTTGCACCAGGAGAGGTCAGATGAGACCATTGGTGAAGGTGCTGCCTCAGTTTCAGTGGTGACCCCAACTTCTTGGAGATGCCAGGACCGTGGGGCGACCACCAAGAGCAGCAGCAGGTGTGGAATGGAGTTGGCCTGGGCCTGCGAGATGAGCTGTGTGTGCCATGGATGGCAGAATCAGAGAAGGGGAGCTGCCAAGACCCTTTGGAGCCCAGAAGATCGTGAGTGAATCCCAGGTGTCCAGTCTTGAGCTACTTGCTGGACTTAGGTTTTGTTTGAGTGTGCCTGATTCTTCCCTTGGAAATAAGACAGTACTTGTTTTGGATTTTACAGCAGCCCACAGTTAAGAGACTTTTAACAGACTGTGAACTTTTAAGTGTTTGGACATTTTAAGGACTGTGGGGCTTTTAAGGTTGTACTGTCTTAGGTTGTGATTAATGTTAACATCATACCTTGGGGATGAGAACTGGAAAGGTGGTGGTTTAATAGTGATGTGTTTTGTGTGTCAAGTTGACAAGGGGTCAATTGTGCTGGATAGCTTTAGTGTCAACTTGACACACCTGGGTTGAGGGAGCCTCGATTGGGGAATTGGCTCCATTGGATTGGCCTGTGGCTACTTCTGTGGAGTATTGTCTTGATTGTTGAGCAATGTAGGAGTGCCCAGCACACTATGGGTGGTGCCACCCTGGGCAGGTTGTTGTGTACCATATAAGAAGGCAGGCTGGGCATGGGCCAGGGGAGCAAGCCAGTAAGCAGCATTCCTCCATGGCCTGTGCTTCAGCTGCTGCCTCCAGGTTCCTGCCCTGAGTTCCTGCCTTGGGTTCCCTGAGTGATGAACTGTGACCCAGGAGATGTGAGCTGAATAAACCCTTCCCCCTCCCCCAAAAAAGAAAGGAATACCAGAAAAAGTAAGATTTCTTTTTTTTTTTTTTAGGATCTCCCTTTAGTCCCAGCTGGCCTGAAGCATGCTTTGTAGACCAGGCTGGACTTGAACTCACAGAGATCCTCCTGCGTCTGCCTCCCAAGTGCTGGGATTAAAGGCGTGTACCACCACACCTGGCCTAAGACAGTTCTTGGCCACCATATGGTTGCTGGGAATTGAACCCAGGACCTCTGCAAGAGCAGCCAGTGCTCTTAACAGCTTGGCCATCTCTCCAACCCCATAAGATTTCTCTCTCTCTCTCTCTCTCTCTCTCTCTCTCTCTCTCTTCCCCATTTTTCTCTCTTTCCTATGCCCCTCCTAAATACACAAGCAGTAATTTGAGAAAACATGGAGAAGTCAGCTGTTTGTAGCCTTGGGGAACAACTTTCACTTGAAGTGGACCTGGATGGCCTCCTCACTTCAGACTGCCAGCCTTCAGAATGTGAGATTTCAAGTTTCTATTTTAAGCAAGTAGTCCTCCATATTTTGTCCTGGCATACTAAAGCTAGGGATTTCCTTGGCACTATGTTAAAATACCTATAAGACTGTAATTCTAGTCCTGGAGATATGTAAACCAGTAGAAGTTATTTTAGAATGCATGGAAAATTTTATAAACAATTTGTAAAGTCATTTGATAGCAGGAGATTAGAAAGTTTCAGAAATCTGCAAGGAAGAATGTACCAGGAGACATGAGTGCACTGACATGCCTTGATCCTTGGGCATCTCCTGATCCTTGATGGCCCACAGAGTATTTAAGGGTATCAACAAGATCTGGTGTAGTCCAGGGTCTACCCAAGTGGGAGAGCAGAGCATGAAGGACAATAAGACACTTGAAAATCTTCAAACTTTGGCACCAGTGATAGTTCAGTGAGCAAAGTGCTTGCCGTATAAATGTAAGGACTCAAGTTTAATCTTTAGCAAATAGAAAAGCTGGGCATAGTGACCCTAGTGCTGGAGTGTCAGAGACATGTAGATCTCTGTGCTCCCTGGTCAGCCAGCCTCGCCTACGTAGTATGTGTATTTGCACACACAGACACACAGACAAAGACACAGACACCAACATAAGACACACACACACACACACACACACACACACGCATGCACACATAAATACACACATACAAAACTGATCTTAAGTCTCCGCGTCACTTCTCTCCACATGCACACATATTCATGAACATCCTGAAGATAATTGTCTTTATCTTGCCTCTGAATAAAATTAATAACAGCTTGCATTCCCTGAGAGTTCCTAAACGCAAACCTACTTTTGGACATTTTGAGTCCAAAAGTCTCATTACTTCCATAGTCTTCCATTTATGTATGCCTGCCCCCCCCATAAAAAGCATGCACTGGAGATTGAACAACTGGAGTTGAAGTGCATGCCTTTCATCAAGTTTGTGCTTGCCAACCCTTGGAAAGCTATGATAAGGGCAGTGAGCCTTCTGGGAGGAGAGTGAAGGAAGAAGTGAAAGGGAAATAAAAGTTATTACTCTCAGTAATGGACTAGATACAGCACACTTGCTTTTCCATTTAATTCTCACACACACCTGTGAAACAGGTACATTATCCATTGTAAAAAGCAGGTCACTGAAATTCAGAGTGGGTTAGCTAGCTAAGGTACATGCAGCAAGGACATGACAGGAGCATTATGAAAATCCCAATTAATTATAGAAAAATATGTATCTCATGAAAGCACCTATTTGTGTGAATTACAGCTGAATGAACTCAGGCTTTTTTGTGTGGACTCACTGAGGTCTGAGTGGCTTTTGTTCCTACTTGTTATCCTACCAACATATTCCTTAGGCAACAATGGAAGAATCTTTCCAAAGGTCTTCAGGAGGTCATCTTAGTGGTCCTGGAAACTGTTAACAAAATTTTTTGTGAACAGGCTTTTTAAGTTGTTTCTTGGAAGGAGTTGAAGAATCAAGTGCAGTGAATTTAATGGATTACAGAAGAATTCTCCTTTGAGTATATGCAGTAACTGGCATTGGTCGATCTGTAGATGGAGACTGAACCGATGCATGTCTACTCACAGTAGGATTTGCTGGAAAGGCTTCGGTGGGGAAAACTGGTCTGTAAAGTGACTTAAATAGATTTTTAATGAAGGCTTTCCCAAATTCTGGACCCATTATCCCTATAACCTCCCCTCCTAAGTCTTCCTTTGCTCCATTCCCCACTCTTACAATTTGATTCTTAGAGTAGCAGTATGATCGAGCTTACAGAGGTTTTATCACTGTCATCCCCATCACCAAAAAACTATGTGAGCTCGCTCAGGCTCAACCCTCCTGCCTCAGTGCTTTGTTTCCAAAGGTAATGCCTAATAGACTACCAGAAAAATGGCAGGTACTCATAAGCATTAACTCATAAGCATGACTATAAGTAATAAAGACAAAACGTCCAGCACAGCCTGGGTAAGAAACACTTGACACAAATGATAATTTGTTGCTATTGTCATTAGACTGTCAGTAATTATTTGATATTTATAGAGAATTGGAAGAATCACAAAAACTGACAATGATTAAAAAATAGGAAAAGAATTCTGTCCTGGGGATCAGGGGTTGGGGGGCAGTGCATATCTAGCCAAAGGGGAGTGAACACAGGACTTCATCTTCTTTATGCCCTTTGTCCATTCCATGCTACAGGCTGACCAGGTTGGGACCTGACCTCCTCTGCTAGTCTGCAATGCCTGCTATCATGGGCTATGAAGCGTAAGGACAGACATGTATTGATTGCCTCAGGGTCCTGGAAGTCAGAAATCCGAGGTCAGAGCATGGGCAGGGTTAATTCCTTTGAGGTCTTCCAGGAAAGATGTGTTCCATGCTTCACTCCTCAACATTCGCACGACCACCCCTCATGTCTGGGATGTCCTCTATGCAGCTTTGTGTGGCCTTTTCTCTGTGCATGGCCACATATCCAAATACCTCCTTTGAATATAAGAGCTCTCCATATTCAGTTAGAACAAATTCTATTGACCACATCTTTTGCTTGGCTATCTCTGGTAAGGCTGTTTCCAAATACGGTCATATTCTGAAGTCCTAGAGGTGAGGTTCAGGTGATTAATTTGAAAGAGGTACAAACCAGCCATCACACTTGGCTTTCTGTTTTCTCCCCTCCCCAGTTTTGCCATTCCCAACATGCCTTCAACTCTTAACTTATCCCAGCATCAGCACTGGATCCAAAATTTCAGTCTCATCAAAATCAGGCATGATCGCCACTGGAGGCATGATTCATCGTCAGGCACAACCTTCTCCAGCTGTGATCTTGTGAGTTCAGACAAGAATCATCTGGCAAGGGTCAGAAAGTATAGTGTTTATTTAAAGATGCATATTGGAAACATTAGTTCATAAGGGAGCCTAAGCTAAAAGTTCTATGTTACATTTTGGAGAACAGTATAAATATCTTGACTCCATCTGTTTTAGTTTGTCTTTAACTGCTGTGACAAAACACACTGACCACTACCAACTTGGGGAGGAAAGGGTTTATTCAGCTCACATCTCCTGGTTCATCACTCAGGATGCCCAAGGTAGGAACTCAGGGCAGGAACCTGGCAAGGCAGGAGCTGGAGCACAGGGCAGAGAGGAATGTTTCTTACTCGCTTGGTCCTCTGGACCATCCACAGCCTGCCCTCTTACACCATACACAACAACCTGCCCAGGGTGGCACCACCCAGAGTGGGCTGGGCCCTCCCACATCGCTCAACAATCAAGACAATACTCCACAGTTGTGGCCACAGGCCAGTCCAATGGAGCCAATTCCCCAGTTGAGGGTCCTCAACCCAGGTGTGTCAAGTTGACAGTTACACTATCTAGCACACAACCCAATCACACTGTATTTTTCACAGTAATTAAAGATGGGTCAGGATTTTGGAAGCCATATTCTGAAAAGCCTGCTGTGTCATTTCCAAGTAAAAAAAATCATCTCTCAACGTGAATATTCAAAGAGAAATGAACCCCCCCCAGTGATGAAATTCTGTAGGGTTAGGGTGAGGGCATATTTTTTTGCTTTGGATAGAAGGAATGATCATGTAGTTGTGAAGCACCTAAAAACTCACAACCTCACTACAAGCCATTCTTTCTGAACAACAGAATTCTCACAGAGCACCAAAGCCACCTCATATACAATTTTGCCCACATAATCACCCTGAATACATTTATGCAATCCAAAGCAACCTCTGGGAATGGGAACCGGAGTGTGGAAGTGAAACTCAAGAAAGATTTCATCACTGCACAAACAATTTCAAATTAAGCACTAATCAGAGGGGAAAATTAGGTTTATTCACAGGGGCCACTCAAAATAACCCTCTTAATAATGTAGAAATTGGCTTTAGCTAAAGCCCCACAAGTCTAGACACAAATACATTTAAAATACAGCAAGGCCAGTCAATACAAAATGTAGCAAATGCAAGAAGTCAATGTAAAATAGATTCCCTAGATGTGAGAAGCATAGTTCCAGGGTTGTAAGTACGCTGCTCAGGAAACTGTGGGCCTAGAAGAAACATACTTACTTTTTCTAGTGTTGTAGTCTTGAAATGCCTTTTTACATTCTTGGGATAACCAGGACAAGTGCTGACCCAAAACAAAATGATCACTAGACCCAGAGGTCATATTCTGAGCTGCAGGAAGAAAGAAAAGAAACATTGGCTAAAGCACTCAAACAGCAGCCAGTCTAACTAGGGGCTACATTCATTTCATTTGGAGAGGAATTCAGATCCGCTGGGGGATACACAGAATTAACTGACCTCCTCCCCTTAATTCCAGAATCTCACCAAATCCTGAGAACCAAGCATCTGTGGTTGATTCAAATTTCTGTTAAGAGAGTGGCTTCCTGGGAACATGGAGTCAGAGGCAGAACTGTGACAAAGATTTTCCTAGGTAACATTTTCACTCTTAAACATGGTTGTTTTCAACCATCATTTCTATTTCCCTTTCCCTTTCTCTTTTCTCACTCCTCCTTTCCCTTCTCTTCATGCTTCTTCTGGCTCAAGACCCTTGTACCAACATAGTTATTCCTGCTGATGACCAGGGAGGTTGCAGACCTTTGTCTTTGCTCATGAAAATTTCAAATACATCTACTCACATGCCTTACAAATGAGCCTAGTCTGAACTTCTATCCACTAGGGTGCCCAGAGTCTCTGGCTGGAGAATATCTAGTCTCTAGGCAACCATAGGGGAACATTCTGTCTTCAGAGAAGATGCTAAGCATTCTCTTGCTCCTGCCCCCAAAGCCCTCAAAGGGGAAGAGTTTGGTAAAGATTTAAACCAAACTTAGTAAGCAGGAACAAATAACCTGGGGATAAATAATGTAGGATAAGGAAGGGGATGAGAGAGATGAGGGGCTAAATGACTAAAATTCATTATATCAATTTATGAAACTGACCATCAATAAAAAGATGGATGCACAAAGTATATGAGTAACTGACAGTATTTGACACAGAGATAGAGAATTGGTTTAAAGCTGTATTGATCAGTTTGATATCCATCAGCTGCATATGGCTATTCAAAATTTAAATTGATGTAGTTTAATTGAAAATGTCCTACTCCACTCACACTGACCACATTTTAAATCTTCGGTAGCCACTAAGTAGTAGCTACTGCGTCAGTCGGTTCAAGCTTAGGGCATTTCTAATTTCCCAGAGTATCCTATTGGAAAGCGCTGGAATAACTTGGAGAGAGTGAGAGGAAAGGAGGAGAGTGAAGATAGGAGAGAAAAGAATAGAAAAGAGAATAGTAAGGGAGAAGACTAGAGTGGAGGAGAGGAGGGGAAGAGGGGAAGGGTAAGGGGAAGAACAGGAAGGGGAAGGGAAAGAAGGGGTAGGGGAAGAAGGGGAAGGGAAAGAAAAATGGAAAGGAAAGGGAAAGGAAGGGAAGGGAAGAGGAGCATGCTTGGGGCTGGAGAGATGGCTTAATGGTTAAGAGCACTTGCTGCTCTTCTGTTTCCAATTCTGGTCTCAGCAATCATGTCAAGCAGTTGACAGCACACTGTAACTCCAGCTCCAGAGGATCCAATGCCGTCTTCTGGCTTCTGAGGACACTCACACACATGTGATAGTATATGTACACTCATCAATAAAATAATAATAAATCTTGGGCTGGAGAGATGGCCTAGCGGTTAAGAGCGCCGACCGCTCTTACAGAGGACCCGGGTTCGATCCCCAGCACCCACATGGTGGCCGAGAACCGTCTGAAACTCCAATTCCAGGACAACTCCAGTTCCAGGGGAATCTGAGTCCCTCTTCTGACCTCTGCGGCATTGCATGACACGGGTGCACAAACTTGCATGCAGACAGTACATTCATACATATACAGAAATAAAAAAAAATTTTTTTAATTAAAAGAAAAAAAACAGCCGGGTGTGGTGGCACACACCTTTAATCCTAGCTCTTGGGAGGCACAGGCAGGTGGATCTTTGTGAGTTCAAGGCCAGCCTGGTCTACATAGCAAGTTCCAGGACAGCCAGAGCTATAGGGAGACCCTGTCTCAAACAACAACAACAACAACAACAACAACAACAACAATAATAATAAATCTTTTAAAAAAGAGAGGCACACTCCGCTAAGCACTTGATTATTGGATGTTTTCCCATGAGCAAAGAGAGCACAGGGATGAGTTGCTAGAGCCACCTATCACTGATTGCTTTGACTTGAATCTGTTCACTTTCTTTCTTTTCTTTTCTCTTCTTTTTCAGCCCCACAGCAAGGCTCTTGGACCCCTCCCTTCTCTGCCAGCTCCTATTCTGTATCCTGGGAATGATGGTAACAGTGGTGCTAGAATCGTATGCACATTAGAAGTGAAGAGCATCACTGAGAATTTAGAGGCTGCATCTACTTCTGAAGAACCCAAGGGAACCTCAAGGAAAGCAATTGGAGTGAATAGGGAAGGATACATAATGCAAAGTGTTCCCTCCAGGAACTTTACTTCAACAAGAACAGGAGTGTTTCCCTGAAGGACATGAGTAATGTCAAATGTAACTGCTTACCATGCTTCTCTACGGCACCAAATGGGCTTTTAAGCCACATAGTCCTGAGGGCTTACTCATAGACTCGAAATAGCAACTGTAAATCCATTCCCTGTCTGTCTACGTTTGTAAGGAGAAGCAGAGAGTGCTGGGATGCTGTGCAGCCTGACTGATGCATACACTCATGATTCAATGGGAGGCTGGGTGATAAAATCTCGGTAACATCTCATTCCAGAGGTTTGAGAAGTTTTGATTGATGTGGTAACCTACAGGACTCAGGACAAAGACTTTGGAAAGAGAGACACTATGGTATGTGGGCTTGCTTTATACAAAAGCAACGATTTTCATTTGTAATCCCTTAGATTTAATGGACCTATTTGATAGCTGTTTTTTCAGAGCAGGTCAAAGTATAAATAACTAGTGAAGAAGAGACATGCATTTCAGTTATGCCTACAGGCTACTATATGAAAATGACTGGGCTGGTCATGGTGGCACACACCTTTAATTCCAGCACTTGGGAGGCAGAGGCAGAGGCAGGCAGATCTCTATGAATTCAAGGCTAGCTGGAGAGACCCTGTTTTGGAAAGACCAAAAAAAAAAAAAAAGCAAAACAAAAAAAGAAAATGATCTCAAAACCTCTTCTGCCCACAGCATTTTTCATCAATCTCCTTTTCCTATCATTTCCAAGGAGTCTCGAGAGCCACCCACAGAACAGGCTGCATTTTCCTATTACTAGTCAAAATGAATGGTGCTGTTCCTCAGTGTTTTCAGATTCTGGTCTCTGAACATTATGGACAGGACAGGCAGGATGTAATAAGATAAGGGTTAAGACTATGCAGTCTTATTTTTTAGGGTAAATATTTTTTGTGTTTTATAGGCTCAACCTTGAGGAAGTTATTAAATTTCTCTGAACTTCAGGTACTCTGTAAATTAAAGTTGCTTTTGAAAATTTAATGACTTGATATTTCTAATGTGTTTAGAATAGTTACAAATGTAAGTACATAGTTGGAAGGGAAATGGATGGATGAATGGATGATGGATGATAGGTAGATAGATGTTAAAGAGTAGAATCAAAGCTTTGCATTTATCCATCATTCATTTATCTCTTATAATAACACAAAGATAGCTAAGGCATAGACTATTCTCTTAGGCAACTCAAAGTTTAATAGGAGACCAACATTTATAATACATTACAATAGCTCTGATAAAGTCAGGTACTCAATTACTTTAGTAGTACAAAGAAAGAAGTGATTCATTCTCCTTGGATGCTTAAGGAAAGATTCATAAATGAATGTGTGCTATCATCCATTTTGAATACATATCTAGAGTCACCAGGGTGAGCACAAGGCAAAAGTGAGGACTAGATAGACCACACCCTCAGATGACCCTTGTCCTTGTATAGTTCCCCCTACCCAGTTATCCATATACACATACCTTCCCCAACTCAACCAACATTTTTCTCTGCTTTGCCAGCAATGCTAAGAATTAAAACTGTTCTCCAGCCTGTTTGCTTTCAAAGCAGTCTTCAGTCCTCTATTGAGCAAAAAGCATCATTAAACCCATAAGGAAACATCTATGCAGCTGTGTTTACATGTACATACACACATGTGGGTATATGTATTAAATAAACAATTTACATAAATATATGTTTTCTTTGTGGTTTTGAGTCAGCATCTCAATCTGTTCCTTCAGCTGATTCTGATCTGGTGATACGGCCCTGACGTCTGAGCACTGGGTGCTACAGGGAGACCCTGTCTCAAAAAAAAAAAAAGAAAAGAAAAATACAATTTTGGTAAGGAAATAACAAAAAGTTAAGTACTTCATACATGAACACTTGGCAAAATTTAAACAATATGGATTTGAATTGTGTGGACTGCATACTAAATGCTATGTGACTGCTGCAGTACTGGGGTAACCACGATATTCCAGTGCATGCATTGCACTGCACGGCTACACCTATCAACTTCAATTTGCTACTGGTTCTGTGCCCTGGGTAGACTAGATTAATGGACAGAGATTTTATCTAAGGTGAGTTCTTTCATAGGCTATGGCCTTCCAGTAATATTAGATTGGGTCTGCAGGAGGTCTTGAATTTCTCTCATACAAAGTACAGTGTAGAATTCTAGTAGCCAACATGCTTGGAATATTAGTTTTCAGAATCCTGACACTGTCTTTTCTCACCTCACATCACCCATAAAAAATGAGTTCAATTCAGTGAATGCTCAATGACACTTTAGGCATTAAAGAATAGTCATAAAACATTTGGTTTAGGTTATATCACTTTATTCCAGCCACAAAAAATGGCATCCATTGCTTCATTGTCCAACTTTACTGGTGTCTAGGCACCTGTCATCTCTAGAGGTAGAACAGCCCAGATTTCAGTAGTTCATCCATGGTGTAGCACCAGCTCTTGATACTGCTTTCATGATACTGGGTCTTCACAACTATACTAAATAATGAATCCATCATTAGCTAAAGGATTCATCTGCTTATTTCCAGCATCTAACAGCACTAATCAGAATACAGGTCAATGGGCATTTTACCTATTTTAGATTGAATTTTCTATGATAGCAATCATAACAATAAAAACTGCAGTGTCTACTGTTCTGTGAGCACTATTATGTGCCAGGGCTGAAATTAGTTGCATTTCATTGTAGAGTCTGTTTATGATTAGACAGCCTGGTACTGATAGGGATTTCCAGCCTGGGTCAAGAAGGGTAATGTTATACATACACAGGGCTTTGAGTCAGCACAAAATTATGGACACCAGATAATCTGGGAACCCCAAAAGTCAACAGTGATATTAACTCTCACATAACCAGTTTGGGCAAGAAGCCATCCTCTTGACCAATTCTCCTCACACTGCTTCCAGCCTCTAGGTCCCTCAATGGATCAAAGCAACTTTTTTCTTCTAATTGAATGATTCAATAAACCACTGGATTCCATTTAAAAAAAATAGGAGGAGGAGAGCCGAAGAGATGGCAGAGTGGTTAAGAGCACTGGCTGCTCTTGCAAAGGGCCTAGGCTTCCCTTTTTCAGAGCAGCTACTTTAGAAAATTTGAAACATTAAGTTCTTTAATTCTTCCTTTAAAATGTAAATATTTTAAAAGGTTTCTTGCCACTTTTACAACCCAGGAACATCTTTCTCAAGTTCCTAACACATTCCTTTCAAATGTAAACCACCAAGAAGATGGACTTGAGGAACCCATTTCTGTAGGGTGTTAGGAATCTAACTTTGATAAGAGCCTTTCGCTAAATTGTCAGGTTACCTCTAGTCCTGAAGATATAGAAAGTTTAATTATTTCTTGGCTAAAGTCAGACACAGCTGGCAGATGACAGGACTCCAAGATTTCACATTCTCCAGTTATCTTAGCAGAACTGACTGAGGTCTCCTACCAATGGTAAGAGTTTTGAATAACTTTGTCTAACTCTTTACCATGCAGATTTCATATTAATGGTATCTTTAATGTTTTCTTTTTAAAACTTTACAATGTTTTGGATAGGCCAACGTCTCAGTAGGAAGCAGGTTCTTCTGCATAACTAACATGCTCAAGTTCCTGCAAACTACAAGCTCTCGTGACGCCAGAACAGCAGACCTCCCACCGTGACTCAATAACTTGTGACTTTCCCTATGAATCATTAGGTGTTCCATTTGTGCATCTCTGGGTTTGTGATGGTGGCTCTTAGAACAAATGCAACTGCCACTATAGTACATAAATCACAATGTTTACCTCAAAATCCTCTTCATCTTCTTAGAAATGAAGTTTCTTAAAGTCAGTGATTGATTCTGTATGTATCAATTTCCCTAAAATTCTGGAATAACTATTTTTTAAAAGCATATGTTTCCTAAAAGATAATTAAAATCACAAAACTCAACTCCTCATCTTCCCTGCCAAGAGTCTTCTCAACACAACATAACTCAAATGTATCCATCTGTTTAAGCCAAGATGGGAGATACCACCTCCAAATTTTCTGTGCCCACCTCCCATGTCTGATCTAGCCTTGACCAATTCTGCTGTCTCTTTATCTTCACAACATGTTCAGAATATGGCTGTTCCCTTCCATCTCCCTGATCTGCTTCTAGGATTCTTAGCAGGATTGTGTCAGTGAATCTGATTCCTTGATTCCACACTACTACCCCTGTAGTAAGCAGAACAAAGCTGTTTTAAAAACAATTCCAGTAGTGGCCTTCCTTCCTTGCCTGCTTGCCCTGCTCACAGGATAAGCTGACATGCTTTCAAATGTTGCAAAGCCCTACTGATCACTCTGCTTTGACCATGCTGGCCTCTTTGTGTTTTCTAAAGTAAGTTAATATGCTCCCATGTAGAGCCTTTGCATTCTTTCTGGAGCCTACAGTAACCCTCTCCTCCTGGCAGACCTCTTTCTATCCAGGGCAATCAATGATCCAGTGGTTATCTCCCCGCTAAGGAAGATTGCAGACCCCTCTTTAAGTTCTATTCTTTCCCCAGTAGCATTCCACTTGTCCCTTTTTTGTGACTGTGTAACTTTTTATTTGGAGGAGGAGTGCTGGGCCCTTTCCCTGCTGGGTAAAACATTCTACCACAGAGTTGCATTCCAGACAAGCTGATTTATAAGCCTGGGCACTGTTCATGCTATGATCCCCTTGGCTAGCTTGTAAGCTCCACAGGAATAGGGATTTTGCCTGTTTTGTTTGTTAATTGCAAACATTTAGAAGAGTACCTAGTTCACAGGAGATGTTACAGGCTGAATTTGTCCTCTCCCCAAGCCCAAGTGCTGGTTCACTAACCATGGGGACCTCTGACTGTGACAGCATTGGGACACAGATTCCTCAAAGAAATGACTATGTTAAAGTCAGGTGGCGAAGGTGAGCAGTTCTTTCCAAGAAAATTAAAACTTCAGAGACCCCCCTAGGGATTGCACAGAAATGTAACCACTGGGAGAAGAAACCAGGACAACTATCTGCAAGCCAGAGAGAGGACTCAGAGGATGCCAAACCTATCCAGACCTCAATCCGGTGCTCTTAGCCTCCAGAACTGTGAGAAAAAGAAAATTAATTCCTATTGTTTAAATCATCCAGTCTGTGCTGTCTTGTTATGACAGTCTTAGCAAACTGAGACCCTATGCTCAATGAATAGAAATGAATTAATATTTTCTGAGTCAGATTATTCAAGCAGCATAATTCTGCTTGTATTTAAAAAATGTGATGAATTACAAAGAAGCTCAAGAGAAAAATTTTCAAATAAATGATTTCAGAATATGGAATGCACTACCCACCCGCTATTTGTATCTAAAACTGTTTTCTTATCTTTATATAGATAAATACTACATTGTCAACTCTAATGATCGCCTTTGAAGAACCAAAAATATCTAAATTATTCCACCTACATAGACACCTTCCACCAGTGCGAATTTGAATTCTCCTCTGTGTGAAAACTGGATGCTTTGTGAGTTACTCTGAACCAAAAGAAAACTGTGTCAGAAGATGATCTGATTTAGTATGTTCTGATTGCCTAAGAAATGCTGGCCCCCCAAAGAGCCCTAGGGTCTGGCAAACTTTGTTTTAGCAAGTTTTATACAGGCCATGGGGAAGTCAGCACAGTTTTAACTTGATTGATACTTTTAAGAGGAAATTGCTGCAAAGCTTTCTTTGCATTGATTGGTGTCTTCCAGCTTCCTGAAACCCCACAGCGAACCCACAATGCACTAGGAATGGCATTAAGAGTTATTTATGTGTATGGAGCATGTTCTTTTCCACTTTTATTCTGCTAGTTATATGTCAAAGGATCAGAGACTTACTATTGGGAATTTCTCAGGCATTGTTTCCACCCAGAGTTAGTGAATGATTTTGATTAACCTTAAATTAGCCTATATGGAACCCATTGTTTTCCACATAGAAAGAATTCCTTTTCCTTCTCACAAATAAGACCCAATTCCAGGTCTTGCCATAACTGGAAACAGTACTGCCTGAAGGCCCAAGCCGAAGCTCCTGCAGGCACCAAGGGGCTGTGCAGGACACTCACTGGTGAGGTATGAACCCATCAGCCTCTTACTGGCTCTTTTACTAATGTAAACAAAAAAACAAACTGCTAAAAGTAAATGAAGCTGTGTGTTATTCAAAATGGTATCTCGGGGCTGGAGAGATGGCCTAGCGGTTAAGAGCGCTGACCGCTCTTACAGAGGACCCGGGTTCAATCCCCAGCATCCACATGGCGGCCGAGAACCGTCTGAAACTCCAATTCCAGGAGCACTCCAGTTCCAGGGGAATCTGACACCCTCTTCTGACCTCCGCGGCATTGCACAACACGGGTGCACAGACCTGCATGCAGACAGTACATTCATACACATACGGAAATAAATAAAATTAATAAAAAAAAAAAAACAAAATGGTATCTCTATTTTCTGAGGACAAATGTTAGGGAATTAGCTCTGCTGTGAAGTTGTTCTCTGGTGTTAAAAGAGGCAGGGCAGCAAGGACGAGATGGTGCAGGACAGAGTCATGCCCTGCAGAATGGGAACCCAATGTGTCAACTATGAAGTCATGAGAACTTCTAGGTCTTTGCTGGACAGCAGCCCTAGGTTTTATCACAAGCATACGAGCATGATGATTTTTAATGAATGTCAATGATTAGTGAATCTAAATGGTTGAAGGAAATGAAGCTGAATTAAACTCTGAAAGAAGCTATTCTATTTTCCCCAAAACAAGGCCTGCCTCTGGTCTATAAATGTTATGGGATCATCAATAATCAAAGATGGGAATGCTTTCAAAGCAAACATTTCTGAATCAACAACAAACAGGGGATAGATAAGAGAAAACAAATAGGAAAACAGCAATGAATTCTACTTTTAAATTACTCTTAAATGCAGCCTTACCAATGGCAACTAGCTTTGTGCCAAAGAGAAAAAAAAAGGACAAAAAATAAAACAACAACGAAAACATGAAAATTCTTTTGATTACATTGTCTAGAACATATGGCTTTTCCATCCACGGTCTCTTTGAACTAGCTGTAGCAGAGTGCGGCCGAGTTCACTTGCAGCCCTTTATGGGCTTTCGCTCTTCTCGCCTTTCTTTCCATCTGACTTGGCTGCACAGATGTCCCTCAGGTTAATATCTCACTGTCAAAGATGGTGCCTAGCAGGGACTTTCAGCCCCTTCTTTCAGAAGTTCAGATCCTACCTCCTACTCGCTATCAAAAATTCTGGCATTTTCTATTGGTTTTTCCTTCCCTTTTATGTATCATCTTTTTATTGTTTTCTCTTCTTTATATGTTTTCTCTCTCTCCTCCCTACTGGTCTTATTATCTCTAGTCCCAAGGTGCTCAGTTGCAGTCTTCTTTGTCTTCTGTGTTTGACTGGCAGCTTCTTTGACTCCTTTTCAGTATCTCTAGGATTCTCTTTTAGCATTTGCTTTCTCTCTAATCAATGCCTTTCTTGTTTAAAGATACAGTGGTCTTTTGTTTTTTTCCTGTGGGCTATTTGCCTTGTTGTGGCAGGAAGGATGGACTTTCTTCCATTTTAACAGAGACCTAAAGTGTTGCCACCCATCTGCTTGAAGATTATTTCATATATTTAGGATGTCAGGAGACAGAATGAAAGCAAATTAACACTACTTGTCTGAAAAGTTTAAATGAAATTACTCTATGGATCATCTATCCTTGCTAGTACTATCTGACGGGAGAAATCAGGTTTAAATAAACTTTATTATTATTAAGGGAAACTTCAAATAATTCATGGAGAATGTAGAACTGAACTGTTTTTCAAATGCCAAAAAGAGAAAATACATATGCATATAAAATATTTGCTTTTTCTATATACTAGTTGAACATCCACACATATGTCTGCATGTAGTTCGTATTACTGACAATTTTGTGCCTACACATGTTTAGCATGCAGTAACCTTATTCCCAAAAATATAGAATACTACTCTACTTTTTTTTTTCTTTTTCTTTCTTCTACCACTCAGACTGCATTCTCTCCCTCTACTCTCTGGAAAGAGAGAAGAATGATCATCAATGGCAGTGGCAGTTGCAGTAAAGCAACACCTAGAGCCGGCTTCATGCTCAGGAGAGAATGCTACGTCTTTTCCTCGTGGTTTCTGGTACTCTACACAGTCAGAGAAACTTCTCTAGTAACATACTATAGAAATGATCCCTAAAAGTATAGTCTTGAATACTACTCTACTTTTAAAACCCAAATTGTTGAGATGAGAAATTTATTTGTTCTACTCTCAGTTAAATACTCATCCAATGCATTGTGTCCTGTAACATAACTTAGAGTATCTTTCTCACTGAGTTCAATCAAAGTAAAGAATTAGTCCCTGATCACAACTCTTACTCTTATCTCTAAATTCCTCCCCTGACCCTGCAAAGCTCACAGGGTTTTTCTCCCTCTCATCCCCATAAACTCTAGCAAGCAGAGACTGAAGAGGCATCCTCCATGGCTGGGGATCATTGAGATGAAGAGGGATCTCTATCTTGGTCCAATTTATATCCTTCACTTCTAAATATGGAGCCTGTTGTATCCTCGTCTTTGAGTGCACATGTGATGCCATAAAAAAACATAAGTCAGAAGTTTGATTTTCTCATTACTAATTCCCTCTGTGCACATTCTGAGAATCAAGAGTCACCGGAGGTGAGCATTCTCTCCTACTCTTTCTCTGAACACAGTACCCAGGACTTCTGTTGACCTGCTCTAGGGATTGCCTTGGTAAACCTGTAGGCTTCAGTCAGAGGTTCTAGTCTTTGTGTTTGCTATTCAAAAAGACTACTGCTTACAGATCTAGTAAGAAAGTGAAAATGCAAGACTTATTGTTGAAAAATCATTAAGAACTTCATGACAGCTTTCACAGAGTGTTAAACCACGTGAATGGAAGTCCTTGCATGACTGCGTATGTAGCTAGCACTGAATTATGTAGCAGCTTTTCCAAGTTTTTCTTTCAAGAGCAGCCCTCGCACACTCTTCCAATCAGTTGCTGTATATCTCTACATTGATACTCACCTCTCCCTGAAGCTAGAGCTCATCTCAGAATCTTACATCAAGAACTAAACTTCCTTTAATCTTGGATGGGAAGAAATAATAAAATGCTTTAAAAAATTCTCAGTTTTTGTCTTGAGTATGTATTGAGATGCCCGCCATTTTTAAAAAGTAATATTAGCATTTGTGTGAGGCAATTCTTTTCCACAGTCCATGTCTATCATTATTGTCAGCAGTACGGGAGGATCTTCTACCACGACAGTGACCCAATCATACAGCAAAGAGAAAAAAGAAAGAGGGACACTGCTTCTGGTTCGGTGGTTATGGAACAAAAATTTATATATATATACACATACATATATATATATACATATATATATACATATACATACATATATATACATATATATATCTATATATATAATATATAGAGGAGAGACGAGATGAGAGAGAGAGAAGAGAGAGAACAGAAAGAGCCATTTGTTCTACTTCCTGCTTTGAATGTAGGAATCTGATTGCTGTGTATGTTGGCCTCCCATAGCCCATAGGATGATATAATGAGAGATAAGAACACTGAGATGAGGTAGTCCAGTTTAAACTGTTAACACAAAAACCCACTTCACCTCAGAGAGGATAAGAGGTAGTTAATTCTGGAGCCAAACATGAGTGGCCACATTCCAGGAACACAGATTTTGGCTACTTCAAATTCCAGGTTTCAACATGGAAACAGTTTGGTGAAGTTTTGATAATAACAAAGAAAGTCACAAATTAAAGCACTTGTTATTTATTTTTAAAAATATTTTTATTGGATTTATGTGTATTTCTTACAGAATATCTTAATCTCCTTTATACCCCCTCCCCACTGGCACCTTCCCATAGCTCCACCCCCCCATCCCCCACCCCCCGATTTCATGTATTGTCATAGAAGTTAAGGCCTACTGAGTCAAATTAGTGTCTCCAAATGTTTTTCAGTTTACGTTCACCCACTGAGATCTAATCAAACTATCTAGAGCTCCTTCCTTTATGAAGATCAACTGCTCTTCATGCAGCAGTCAACAGGTGCCAAAAGTTCTTTAGCTAAGATTGGGTCCTGCTGCCCATTTCCATAGTTCTGTGCTGGGATTTCGTCTGTTGGGTTTGCATGGGTCTTGTGCATGCTGACAGCATTGCTGGAGGTTCATGCAAGCCATGTCGCAGGAGCCTGTAAGACTTTTATTTTCATATGAGTATGCACTTCCTCCCCTGGCTCTTACACTCTTTCTGCCCCCTCTTCTGCAATGGTACCTGGACTCTGTGTGGGTGAAGTTTAATATAGAATACCTGTCCAAAGACCACTGTGCAGACACTTATTCTCTACACTTTGGCCATTTGTGTCCTTTCGTGTTCTGGACCTCTACTGCATGAGGGAGCTTTGTTGATGAAAGCTGAGAGATGCATTATTATTCTCTCTACATCTTGTTCTACTATGTTCCATGAGCCATAGGTGTAAAGGTTTCATTGTAGATCTGTCATCTAAGATTGGGCATTTCACAGACAATCTATGTGTATGACCAGTTGTCGAACTCTGCAATCATTGTCATCTGTTGTAAGAGAAGATTCTTTTTATTTTATTTTATTTTATTTATTTTTTTATGTGTATGAATGTACTGTCTGCCTGTAGGTTTGTGCACCCCTGTCGTGCAATGCTGCGGAGGTCAGAAGAAGGTGTCAGATTCTCCTGGAACTGGAGTTAAAGACGGTTCTCAGCCATCATGTGGGTGCTGGGGATCGAACCCAGGACCTCTGCAAGAGCAGTCGGTGCTCTTAACCACTAAGCCATCTCTCCAGCCCGCAAGAGAAGATCTTTGATGAGAGATGACTGGCATACTTTTATGTAAATATAATGATCCATATTTAGCACACAGGAAGAAATTATATTTGTTTAGGAATGTGACAGCCTTGGGGTTTTCTTTAAGATCTATAACCTCTCTAGACATGCGTATTTGGCTATGGTGACTTCCCTCTCATTTAGTGGGCTTTAAATCCAATTAGGTAGCTATTGATTACCCCCAAGATAAAAATAGCGTTATTGCCCCAATAGTTTGCTTTGCCAGTCATTGTTGCAATTATTAGGCCTTGAAGCTGTGGTTGGACTACTGAATGATGCTCTCCCTTAACAGCTTGTATAGTGCTCTCCATAGCCAGGAGAGCTGCCTTCAGGGAGGTGGCTTCCAGGGTAGTTCCAGTGTCATTGCTTCAAGTCCTGTGTCCAAAGTATGTGCTGTCTTCAACAGTAGGGACTTACCTTTGAGTTTTGGGAGATAATCAATGGCTGTGACAATAACCTGTGTAATTTGGGGAATTTGCTGGACTACCATGGCCAAAAATTTGAAGGGAAGTTTCTCCTGTCTGGCACTTTTTCTTGTATGGCTTTTAAGCTAAGATCAAGTATAATATCTGCTATTATCAGTTTAATATTTATTTATAATTATTTATTCATAATTTACATGTATGAGTGTTTTGCCTGCATGCATGTAAGTGCACCCATGTTGTGCAATACATGCAGGGGCCAGAAAAGTGTGTCAGATACCCTGGAACTAGAGTTATCAATAGTTGTTAACTTCCATGTATTTGAACCAGATCCTCTCAAAGACCAGCCAGTACTCTTTATTTTATTTTATTTTTTTAACATTTTTTTATTGATGCTTTGTGCATTTCATACATCATTTTCCAATTCAGTTCAGGCATATTTCCCTTTCCCTTCCCCCCCACCCCCACCCCATCCCAGATCATGCATTCTGCCATAACTGTCCTGCATCTTTCTCTCAGTTTTTTTCATTTTTTAGCTATAAGTGATAATCCATGAGTACAAGCATCCTTCATGTAAAACCAATTTGCAGGCTGTTGTGCCCAAACCCCCACAGCCCCACCATCCAGCGGGGGTGAGGGGTTGTATGTTCAATCAAGTTGATCAAATGAATGTCCAGACTACATTGCTGTAGTTTCACCATTCACCCCAATCGCAGCCCTTACATTCTACCATGCCCCCTCTTCCGCAGATTGTTCCCTAGGCTTAGAAAAGAGACACAGGTGGATGAGAAGCAAAACAGTCCACTCTCTCTGGAGCTGTTGTCTTGGACTCTGGTCAATTCTGGCTGTTTCCTTTCATGGGCTGACAGTTTGTCCAGGAATAACCTTTCTATCCTACTAATGAAGCACAAGCAATTAGATATATAGGTATTTAAACAGCACTAATAGTTATGGTAGGTTACTTTGGTATAGACACATATGTTTGGATGATATGTTAATCCATGAATTACATTTTTTCCCTGTTAAATATGACAGGGTCTTACTGTGGCTTATAACATCTCCTAACCTGTAGAGGATGTGAGCTTGTGGCATCAGCCATGGGTTATTCCTCCAAGGAAAGAGCCAATAGCCAATTAGATTTGGGATATACAGGCATATGGCTGCCTCTGCTGCACAGTATTTCCAGGCAAGTGAGGTGTAGCTGGTGCTGACGGTGGAGTTGGCTTTATGACTGAGCCCATATCTCTAGCCCCTAAAGCACTTTTTTATACACTTTGATGGAAACATTAGGTAGGCAGGTTATAGCAACATGGAAGCATCTCTGTGGTCACCTCAGATGTATCTCATGACATTCTTAGGCTTTTGGTCGATGGGAGCAGGGTGTCTGTACATTCCAAAAGATTTACCTAATGTTCAATAAGATGTTAGCTCATATATGGAGGACAAAAATTGTATGTTAAGAAGGCTAAAGATGACCCAAGACAATTTGTCTCTCAATTTGTAATAGTCCGAACTCTTCACAATTATTGAGGTTCTAATCAGGTTTGCAGAAGGTTCAGTGTAGGTGCCGTTATTTCCAAGAAATGTGTCCACACTACAGGTGTCAAATGTGACTCTGACTCCTAGGTTAGGTAAACTTTAACTTAGGTTCTATAAGAACTATCTATATGTCTAACATGGTGGATATGTAAAAAAAGTAGAACTTGTGGTAGTGGGCATGAGGTGAATATTCACATAGTTACATACTCAGAAACTTGAGAAAAAGAAATGAAGGGCTAGAGAGATGGCTCAGCAATGAAGAGAGCACTGGTTGTTCTTGCAGAGACCAAGGTTTAGTTCCTAATACCCACGTGGTAATTAACAACCATCTGTAACTCTGGTGCTTGGGCATCGATGTCTTCTGACCTCCTATGACATTGACTGTATGAGGTCTACTTATACACATTCAGGAAAAATGCTCATCACATAAAATAACAGTAAAAATTTAATAATGTTAAAAGGAAATGTAGGCTGGGCATGGTGGCACATCCCTTTAATTCCAGCACCCAGGAGATAAGGCAGGTGGATCTCTGTTAGTTCAAGGCCAGGCTGGTCTACATGGCAAGCTACAGACCAGCTGGGACTAAAGGGAGACGCTCTCAAAAAGACCAAAACATGTAGAAGGGTTTGAAGGGTGATACAAGCATTGGAAACTATCTGCTGGCATGAAGACCATGATCAAGCCAAAAAGAGGAAAAGTTTTTCATCTTCAGAAGTAGGGGAGGATGGTGACAGTCATCTGGTATTCCCCTCTCCCTCACAGGAGCCAACCAAGGAGTAGCACCAGATTAAGGACCCAGCTTTGCCTAATTCTACTACATCTTATAGGCCTCTTTCTAATGGATTAAGATTCTGCCATAAGAAAGGATGTAAGGATCATATTTCAGATATTTATGGAGCATTTTGTTTAATAAACTGTTATTCAAATTCAAAAGAGATACATTATAGTAGTCCTGATAAGTTTTAAATAAGGTAAATACTTAAATCATCATAGAAAGGTGTGCTGCCTCCATGCCAGGTGGTTTTTGTAAAGAACTCAGCTTGTAGAAGCACTGGAACATGAGTATGGAGCAGCAGTAAAAGCCCATTAGGGAAATGGATCCGAAGAATAAAATCTCTGGCCTAGCTGGAGACCTAACATTCTAGTTGAGCAGGGTCGATGAGCTGTCTCTGGGGCCAGCCCTCAGAAAGGCAGGAGTACACCTATGAAGGTGGACTCATCTTAAACCATGCTAAGGAGATACGCAGAATGATTATTCCTTTAATGAGATATACTATTCCTTCCTAGAATTCCCACCCCCTCAGTGCACTTCTGAGGAACCAAGTCATTCAGGAAGTTTAGGTAAGTCTGCGCAGCCTTCTGACTCAGGATATTCCAACTTTTCACTTTTCTTTTTTCTGTCTCTTCATCTCAGATACTGGTCAGAGCATAAGTGTGCCTTTTCTGATACTTTGGACTCCCCACTCTTTCTCTAAAGCATCACTTCCTGCCATGCAACTTCCATGCCAGTAACTCAAATGGCATTTTTTTCTTGCCCTTCTCCATTCCTGTCCTTTGATAAGCTGCTGAGAATTATAGCTTGCCTGTCCCAACAGCTTTTTTTAAAGTCTAATAAATAAACTGTCCTTGAGCTTCTGTTAGAGCCCATTCTTGTTATTTTATTAATGAGACCAAGAACAGCAAGAGGAGACCCTGATTTTCCAGGTATCATGAGGATACGTGCGGGAAGGATATTCTAAACAGAGAATAGGGCAAGGGCCAGGAGCCCTAAGAGGGAGAAAATGACTGAAATGATTAACAAATAGAAATAAGGCTGACTGAAGGGAGTTGGATGGATGATAGACTAATGGGATATAAAATTAGAGAAACAATAGGGGTATCTGACCTTGAAAGGCCTTGTGTACCATATGAATACTCCAGTTTTTATTTTATTTATTTATTTTTATGTGTATGAATGTACTGTCTGCATGTAGGTTTGTGCACCCATGTCATGCAATGCCGCGGAGGTCAGAAGAGGGTGTTGGATTCCCCTGAAACTGTAGTTAAAGACGGTTCTCAGCTGCCATGTGGATGCTGGGGATTGAACCTGGGTCCTCTGCAAGAGCAGTCGGTGCTCTTAACCACTAGGCTATCTCTCCAGTCCCATGAATACTCTAGTTTTAATTAAATAAGAATGTAGGATATTAGATATCTGCTCATGTGGTGATAAAATTTGACTTTAGATACTAGAAAACAAGCAAGAAAAGAAATAAAGAGACCGTTTAGGAGAATATACTCAAACTTGAAATGAGAGATGGTGGCAGCCTGAACCAGGGTGATTATGAGAACTGTCATTTGGAGCATTTTAAGCCTGAATTGTTGATCATGAATTGAAATAACAAATATGGGACCCAGGGAAGAAGTCTGGAAATCATCAGCTTGGGGTGACCTTTTGAAGATCTTGGAGTGGATGAGCTCACCAAGGAAGGAGATATAAACAGAAACAAGGAAGACATCTACGAACATAGCCCTCGAGGAATTCTCAAGCTGAAAGTCACAGAGATGAAGAGGAACTAAAGAAGACACACGAGAGCAGAGGAAAGCAGAAAGAAAGCCAACTGAGAAGCAAAGTCATAGTAATTAAACAAAGAGCAACTATGAGGACCTGTGTTGCTGATGGGTCTGATAAGATAAAGAATGCTCTTTGGAAATCACCAAGAGTGTTTCTGGGAATTTAAGGTGAAAGCCCAGGCTCCATTAGGTCTAATAGGCTGGGATTGGCTGATGATTCCCAATATCCCAATTAAAGAGACAATCAACCATGAAAAGCAAAAAGGAAATGTAATCAATGTGGTAACACTGGAAAGAGAAACCTAAAAGGGGTCTAGTGACTCCAAGTCCATCTTCCAAGTATCAAAATCAGTTTTTGAGATAAATACAGGTAAGAGACTTGTCTGATTACCAGTCCTGGTCAAGGCATGTTCATCACTGTCAGATCACCACTGCAAGGAGGTGTGTCCTGCAAAGCATTCTGATGAGTTGGTTAGTGGTTGTCAATCATAGAGGGCTGAAGGCACAGCCTTGTAGTGACTGTCCTCATCTGCATGGGTGGTCAGTCCTGGAAAGTATTGCTCTTACTAGAATTCAAGGTGACACAAGGGGAGAGGTGAAGGAAACTGCCTTCAGATGAAGTGCAGACCTAAGATGAATGTAGAAATGCTGGCTTTCCTTCCTGCTTTCAGATTGTGTGTTTCTTAGGGAAAAATCAGTGCTTTTTAGCAGAAGCAGCTTCTAAGTGTCTGTTTCCAGCTTCTTGCTACTACAGGGATAGAGGTGCTGGATTGGAAGGGATTCAGGAGGAAATGGAAGAAAAAAATTGCAAACAAGGAGCACAAACTAGTGAAGTTGTTTTATTACAATGGAGAGCACAGCAAATAAGTGATGGGTCGATATCTGGAGTTAAGAAATATGTTTAGTTTCAAGATCAGAATGATAGCATATTTGTATGATGATAAGAAGGAACATTTTATGATACAACACAGAGCAGAATTGCTGGAAATGGCACAAAGAGGTGGACTGTGCTGTGTAGGAAAAAGGGGACTTATCTATTAAAAGATGCCCAGACATTTCATCTACAGAACAGTGAGAAGACAGGTTCTAACATGCCCACAATTTCCCAATATCCCTGAGGTATGATAGAGATTACATATACTGTCATTTTAGTTATCAGGGTGATGAATCTTATACATAGTGATTTTCAGAGGCCAAGTAAGCAATTTAGCATGGTAGCTGAGGGTACAGACTGAGTAAAGAGATGGGCTAAGTTCTGCCAACTGTAAGTGTTGAGTTTCTTGATCTTCAAAAAGTGATTGTGAAAATTAAATGAGATACCAGGGGAGCAAAGCCTCTCATAGTGTCTAGCTGTCTGTGGGCATTACGGTGACTTCTCAGTGTCAGACTCTCTCACCTGGGAAGTGAGTTTACATCAAAGAGAATGTGGATGAGCACACATCCTATTCTCTAACCTCCTTTCCTGACGCTTGCTTAGGAATCAGAGTTCCTGGCTGCAGGCTTATTGTATTGTAAAACCTCCCCCGTCTTCAGAAAGATAAAAGAGACTCTCGCTTCTTGCCACATGGGCCCTTCATTCTTTTCTCAGAGACTGCCATACTGTGTGTCTCTGGTGTAGACATAGGTAGGGACTCTGAGGAGAGTTCCAATGTCCACACCAGAAAGCCCTGTCAAGGGAATTAAGTCAATCTTGTATGTCAAAGGACAATCTCTGTCTTTGTCTTCTATCATATATACACCTTTCAGAGTTCTAATACATTTGTTTGTTTGTCCACTGAATAGGAAGCCATTATGCCTCGCAGTATGTAAAACCTACTACATCAGAAAATGAAGAGCAGAGTATAATCTTGTGAGAAACTCAGTCAATGAGCCATCTTAAGCAGCAGATGTTGCTTTGACTCTTCTCCTTTAAGTTGAAATGTAACTGAAAATAAATAATTGAGGGTATCACTGAATAAATCAGATTATGAATATCTAATTTATTGATGCAGAGGATCTGGTACTGTGAGGTTTATATTGCATCTAGGTCACTAGTGAAAACAACAATTCAGTTACCATCCCTAAATACTGTGTGGACAGACAGTGGTTGACATTTTTCAATTAGCAGTATTATAATTGCTATTCTAGAGTTTGTTTAATTTCTCCAATTCAAATGAAATCCAATTTTCTTTTTTATACCTTTCTGCTTATTTAATTGGAACTTAACATTAGGAAGAACTCTTTAATATTCAAGAAGCATATCTCAAATAGCATCATGTCATGAATATTCCCCACTGTAAAGTCATACTTCTTCTTTGACCTTGTTGTCATTGTTTTGTTACATAAATTATTCAGCCTGGTATGTCTTATAGATTAAATACCCTGGAAACAAATTAAAAAGCATCCCAGTGGCTTAGAAATGTCAAGTAAGTCGTCTTTTCTCCAAATATCTCTTGTGAAATGGAATATTGAAAAATAACCCAACAAAATAGGCAAAATGATGTGTTGAGAGATCAAATTGCCAAGTGAGATAAAGCACTTCTCTAGCTTAAAAATATCATGTGACTCAGTTCCAACAGATATGTACAACTCACTCCATGCTATGTAAAGGATAAAAGCAGTGTGCCTCTTCTTGCCATAGGACCACTGACTTCTCATAACTAAGCTGAAAGGAGATAACATTGGTCCTAATGCAGGCTGCTCAAAGCTTCCTTTACTTAAAGAAAAGGGTGTCCAGGAAGACAGTGGGGTGCCTAGGCAGTTCTAACAGCAAAATGGGCCACCATGCCCTGGCTACTGCAATGGTTCCAGGTGGTTTTCACCTAGGAGTTTGATGAACTCTCCTTTTAGAAAATGTCAGAGTTCCTCAAGCAAACTGAAGGCTCAGTGACTTATTCCTTCTTAACAGCAAAATGAAGAGAACAGTCAAAAATCTCTATTAACCAATTAACCTGGATGGCCACTGAGAATACAAACTGATTCTTGTTACAAAAAAATATCCTTGGATAAGTTACTGCCACTTTCATCATCTTCTCTGTGCCAGGAGTTTCTCTAACTTTATAGATACTAAATCATTTCATTAAAAAAATATGAAGTTGTTCTTATCATGTTTAATTAATAAAATGAACAGACCAAGGAGAAGAAACTTGACCAGGCCACACCAAAGGAGAAGGGGCTTGAAGGCAAGCGGTGTGGCCCATAGGATGACCTGCTAAGAAATTCACATTGTCATTTGATATGGGCAAGGGTAGAGGCACACCTGAGTATAGGAATTCAACCATCTAACCAGGATTTCCATGTTGTTCTCAATCTCCATGTCCCATTAAAAGGATGGCTGCTGTAGGAAAGAAGGCTCAAGGAGAACAGATTTTTACCAGGTTTATAAGATATTATTCCTGGATAAAAAAAGGACACAAAGGGGCTGGAGAGATGGCCTAGCGGTTAAGAGCGCCGACCGCTCTTGCAGAGGACCCGGGTTCGATCCCCAGCACCCACATGGCGGCTGAGAACCGTCTGAAGCTCCAATTCCAGGAGAACTCCAGTTCCAGGGGAATCCGAGACCCTCTTCTGACCTCCGCGGCATTGCACGACACGGGTGCACAGACTTGCATGCAGACAGTACATTCATATACATACATAAATAAATAAAATTAATAAAAAAAAAAAAAAAAAGGACACAAAGCGAAAGTTTTCTAAATGGAAAAAATGAAATGTGGCCTCCTCACATTTGAAAAGGCATCACTGGCACGTGCACAAAATTTGTTATGAACACTGAATGGTGCCAGTTAAGTAAGCTCTCTACCAATATAAAGCCAAGGGATTAGATTTAAAATTAAGTAACATAACAGTAATAATGATAACAATAATAACATTCATTCATACTTTAAAGATCACTCTAACAATCACAGTGAATTAACTTCAAAACCATTGTGATGAAATGTGTAGAAAATGTCTCCCCAGATGCTTTACCAAACTGATTCTTCTAAAATCCAGTTGATTCTAAGGTTCTTTATAACCTCAGCTGCCTTCAGAAGACAAATTCTGCTGAGCCCCTGGAATGAGTGCAGTGTCTGTAAATATTCTGAATATATTCATGTTCCACTGTGTTCATTCATAAGCCCATAAGATAGATACCCAAGGATTCACATACAATGTTCACTTTTTCTAAAACCTGGCTCCTTGAAGATGGTTGTATGTAGTTCTGAGTTGAAGATTCCAACAATAAGTTTGTTTGGCTTCTCTGTTTAAAAATAATAATTACCATGGTAACCCTAACAGCTTAAGAATCCTTCAGGCATGCAGTTTCTAGAGAGGGAGAAAAAACCTGAACATTTCTGAAACCCGTTTAACCCTTCAATATCCAGTGTCCTTCTCTGTAGCAGAGTCGATTTTAGATTACCTTTTTTGTCAAAGTGCGTAAGAAAGCTTTCACTGCAGACATCAAGGATGATGTGGAATGAGTAAAATGAAAAATATCTCATTTAAAGAGTACAAAGGACGCATGGCATTTGAAATTGCCTCTGGCTCTGACAAGCAGTACTTCCTTGCATACCTGTGTTCTCAGCAGGAAGGACCAAGTAAAAAAAAGGGCTGTCATGATCAGGAATGCTGTACCATGAGCTGCTCACACTCCCCCCTCTCTTTCCTCATGTAGCATAAACTGAGATCACATATGTAGAGCAAGAACAATCTTGAGAGCATAATTTGGCTATGCCTCTCTCTACCTCAGGAGCAGAAGTCTGAGCCTGGATTGGGTCTCCTGACTGTGCTGTCTGCTTTTTTTTCTTCCCTTGCTTTGCCTACTGACATTTTACCTTCCCTGCCAAATGTGAGGTTGAAGTATTTGGGGCAAAAGGAACTTAAAGGAAGCAAATACGCCTAGAAAAGTAGACTTCATACTGACTGGATACTGAATTGGGGTTGCATAGCCTTATGAAAATGATGAACCTCGAATTATCTAATGGAATCACAAAAAAATCTTTAAAAATGCTTGATACTTTTTGCAGCATTGCTTTTTAGTGGTAGAGGAGGGATTCTCATTCTGCTATTATGATAACTGCATTCTTTTTTAATAAAATATTTTATTGGTATTTTATGTGCTTCATATATCATTTCTCAGTCCAATTTAGGCACACTCCCTTTTCCATGCCCTCCACCCCACCCCAGTTCATGCATTCTGCCATACATATCTTGCATTTTTTCTCAGACTTTTTAAAGTTTTTCTCTGCAGAGGTTTATTGTTTGGACAGAAGTTAACTGTTTCAGTTATTTCTTTGATCCAGTTCTTTTTTCTTTGTCGTTCCCTCCCATTTGTATTGCTCCAAAGTATGCCTATATATACATCACATATATACCAAAATTATGACCTCTGAAAATAAACTGTATGTTAATTCCAAAATATGTTTAGGAATTCACATTTTCCCTTTAATTTTATATTACCCTAAAATATGAATACATATCCTCGACCCATACACTGAAATTACAACATCTGAAAATAAGTGGTAAGTTAATTCTAGAGCCTGTGAAGGAATTCATCCTTTTTGTAGATGACATTATAGTTTACCTAAAGGATGTCAAAAACTCCACCAGAAAACTTCTAGAAACCATTAACAGCTTCAGTAAAGTGGCAGGATACAAAATTAACTTAGAAAAAAAGCAGCCTTTCTTTATGCCAATAACAAGCAATTGGAGAAGGAATACAAGGAGACTTTCCTACTCACAATAGCCTCCAAAAAAATAAATTATCTAGGAACAAACTGACCAAACACACCAAAAATCCCCACAAAGAAAATTTTAAATCCCTCAAGAAGGAGATTGAAAAAGATACTAGAAGATGGAAAAACCTCCCATGTTCATGGATTGGAAGAATCAATACAGTAACAATGATCATCCTACACAAGATAATACACAGATTCAATGCAATCCCAGTTAGAATCCCCACGAGCTTCTTCGCAGACCTTGAAAAAAAAAATCCTAAAGTCAAAAGACCCCAGATAGCCCAAGGAACCCTGAGCAAAAAGAGCAATACAGGGGGGGATTGCAATACCAGACTTCAAACTATATTACAGGACTATAGTCACAAAAACAGCCTGGTATTGGCACAAAAAGAGACCCATAGATCAATGGAACAAAACTGAGAATCCAAACCTGAGCATATCCAATTTCAGCCACCTCATATTAGACAAAAGGGAACAAGAAGACTCAATGAAGGAAAGACAGCATCTTCAGCAAATGGTGTTGGCCTAACTGGATCACTACTTGTAGAAGAATAAAACTAAACCCCTACCTCTCACCATGTAGAAAAATCAACTCCAAATGGATCAAAGACCTCAATGTGAAACCTGAAACTGAAAACAATAGAAGAAAATGTTGGTAGTAACCTACAAGACATAGAAATAGGAAAAGACTTTCTAAATCAGACAGCAGCTATGCAAACAATAAGGTCAACATTTGACAAATGTGACCTTATTAAATTCAAGAGCTTCTGTACAGCAAAAGAAACAGTCAAATAAGTGAAGAGAAAAAAAACACAAAAAGTGGGAGGAATCCTTCACCAGTGATACATCTGACAGAGCATTAACATCCAGAGTGTATAAACTACAAAAAACAAAAGAGGAAGAAAACAAATAACCTACTCAAAAGATGGAGTAAAGAGCTGGCAGAGGCTTCACAAATGAAGTAAAGATGGCAGAGAAACATCTTAAAAAGTGTTCAACATCACTAATAATTAAGGAAATGCAAATTAAAACCACCTTACTATTTCATCTTACTCCAGTAATACTGGCTAGGATCAAGAAAACAAATTATAACAAATGCTGGAGAATTATGGGGAAAGGGGAACATTCATCCACTACTGGTGGGAATACAAACTCGTGCAACCCCTATGGAAAGCAGTGTGGAGAACTCTAAAGAAAGTGAAAATGAGCCTAACACCTGACCCAGTCATACACTCCTGGGTAAATTCCCACAAGACTCATCCTATCTCAGAGATGCATGGGTATCTATATTTATTGCAGCTCTCTTCACAATAGAGAAGAAGAGCTGTAAGCAACCCAAGTGTCCCACAACCGACAAGTGGATAGAGAAAATGTGGTACATCTTCAGAATGGAGTTCTATGCTGCAGTAAAGAAAGATGACATCATGAACTTTGCAGGTAAATAGATGGAACTTGAAGCCATTATGCTAAGTGAAGTAACACAGTCTCAGAAAAACAAACTACAAATGGTAACCCTCATTTGTGGATGCTAGCACCAAATCCCTAGTTGAAAGGCAAGCTGAGCAAAGTTAAAGAAGGAAGGCATGGAAAGCAATGCTGTTCACATACACGTGAATTCACCTTGTTTCTAAGGAAGCCTGAGCTTGGTTCCTTGAACATCCTTGGTTAATATCTCAGAAAAACACTTGGATCTATTCTTATATTTTTTTCTACTGTTTGTGTTTTCACTATAGAATTTAAATTATGTTGTTTGTGAACTATACAGCTCACCTGGTGATGTTCTTTCAGTAAGATTACTTTTTGATGTGTGTGTCTTCTAAAGTTGAAATTAAGTGTTTCACCACTGAATAAGCTAAGATTACTTTTATAGAATTATGTATACGATATTCTTCATGTCAGAAAAAATAAAAGACAAAGGAATCTGGTTTGATTTCAATATTATAATAAAGGTTTGGTAACGGTAGTTAATGTTATTATTAATAAAACTGAGTACTTCTTTTTCTACTTATCCTTTTTAGAAGCAGCCGAAAAGAAACCCTATTAACAAGGGTCGGGCAGTTTTTTTCTCCACAGCTCCTTTATCTTCCCTTCAGATCTTGATGCTCATCCAGAGCAATGAGCCTTTGAAGATAATGGTTTGTGGCCTTGGTAACTGAAGGCAATAAGCAATATAGCCATGGCCGGAGCTCATGATGGGAATGAAATAAACTCTGTCACTACTTTTTATCTTTCCCCACAATCCTTTCACACCTTCAAATCATTCTTCATTTTTTAGCCTTTAGCATTGTATTTCATTATATTTTTTCCAAAAGTGTTGTGCTAAGGTCTACAGTCAGAGGAATAGCTTGCAAGAGAATAAACATGATTCTTTTTCAAAACTGCTTGAGGTGAGAGTTTTGCTTTACGTTGGTTTGGATCCAGGCAGCTTGAATGGCATTACGTCCATGATACTCCCCTGCTTTAATCTTCATATTGACATCAAGATGGCTTGAAATTAGTATGTATCCCAAATGTCCTGAAAGCCACTTTGCTAGCACTCAAGCTTCTTCCTTGTAATCTCTTAGCTTCCCTAAAACCTTCCATCATGAGTACGCTATGTGAAAAACAGTATCAGAATATATTGCACAACAATGAATTTGTAAGCTATATATGTTGGTTTCATTGGCGACAAATTATTAGGCAGTCCTGATTTCCTGCAGTAGCTGGTCAAGGCAAACATGAGATCTTTTATTTTATGTCATAACTATTAATATTAACTCTAAAATCACACATTGCACATCTCCCAATGAATATGTGCCTGTGTGTTTGTGGTGTGTGTGTGTGTGTGTGTGTGTGTTTATGTGTGTCTGCGTTTGTTAAAGAATGACTACAAAGGGTTAAAAAGGCCACAGGAAAATTCAAGGAGTTTCAAAGAGGCCTTACTGGAGACAGTTAGATTGCTGGTGGGGATGTACAGAAAGTCTCCAGAGGAATAAGATTCTGAACTTTGCTGGAAATCTGCTAGAGATTCCAACCCAAATGCAGAGATAGAGTTTAGCTGAGCCTCAGGGTCCAGCTGAGCTGAGAAGTGAGGCAAAGGACTATGGATGTCATGAAGGCCAAGGATAGGACTCAGTCCAGATAAAAGATAGGCATAGCCATGTATGGCAGTTCTAGTAGCCGTGTCAATAATTCAGCACTAAAGGCTGAGTCAAGCTGTAGCCTCTGCAATGGTCTGGAGCTCTTTTCATTTCCTTGATGGATGCCCCAGGTGTGGTGGTCAGATAACAGGCTGGTGGCAGCTGTGGCCATCGCCATTATTATCCACAAACACTATTGACTCAACTACTTAAAATCTAGTAATCTGAACAGATTTCCTTAGAGCTAGAGTAGTTACTATTTTTTTCTCAGGTTACCAGCAGACTTACTGAACACCTTTCTTCCTTCCTTCCCTAACATCTACACTTCCAATTTTAAATGTCCTTTCTTGGGCATGATAGTCTTTTTCAGTACAAGCCTTTCTGTCTTAAAATGTTAATGCACTAGGGAGAAAAGTCATTAAGTTACTTATCTGCAAGAGTCCACATGAATTGCTATGTCTGAACTCATTTTCTTCCCTGGACATGCTGTTTAAACAGACTATTAAGAGAATAGTATTTTAATACTGGAAAAATTAGTGGCTATGTTGGCTGGGGTAGAGCATTAAACTTCTTCAGGAGTAGGTATGATTTGATAATAAAAAAAACCTCCATGAGAACTACAGAGGAATTTTGAAATTAATGTTCATAAGCAAACAGGAAAAATGATCTAGAAAGGAGAGGAAGATGGAAGGAACATTTGGAACTTCTTTTTTTTTAATTTTTTAAAATTTTATTTATTTCTGTATGTTCATGAATGTACTGTCTGCATGCAAGTCTGTGCACCCGTGTCGTGCAATGCCGCGGAGGTCGGAAGAGGGTGTCAGATTCCCCTGGAACTGGAGTTCTCCTGGAATTGGAGTTTCAGACGGTTTTCGGCCGCCATGTGGGTGCTGGGGATCGAACCCAGGTCCTCTGTAAGAGCGGTCGGCGCTCTTAACCGCTAGGCCATCTCTCCAGCCCCAAGAACTTCTGTATCCTATTACAGAGTCATGTGGTGCTTAGCACACCGTAGAGAGCTTGATGAATTTAGACTTGGGCTGAGTCTCTTGTCCTGTGCCTTTCAGACTCTTTCATCCAATAATGATAACATATTTGCGATGATTTCCAAACTACTGGAACCAAAGTCCTCTTGCTAGTTCATAGAGCACATGTCAAATATGCATAACAACTATACCATTGCACAGGCCTGGGGTTTGTAACCTTTTATTTTGCCTTCATTTGTCTGGCTTCCTTGAAGTTACTAGAGTCTAGATCTTTCCAAAGATTTTTGCAGCCCAAACTAAAGACAACACTCATGTTCAGTCTCAGAGAATACAGTTTTCTACTCTAAGGTAATCATATAACTTTCATCAACTGTACATTGAAGGGATGATGAAGGTACAGTTGAAAGGAATGATACAATATTCAACTAGAATACAATACTAGAATTCAACTAGAATCCTTTTCAAGGAAGTTACAGAACATGTATTGTAATAAAACAACAGGAGAGGGACTGGAGAGATGGCTCAGCAGTTAGGAGTACCGACTGCTCTTGCAGAGGACCTGGGTTCAATTCCCAGCACCCACATGGCTGCTAAAAAATGTCTTTAAGCTGGGTGTGGTGGTGCTCGCCTTTAATCCTAGCACTCAGGAGGCAGAGGCAGGCAGATCTCCGTAAGTTCCAGTCCAGTTGGGGCTATAGGGAGACCCTGTCTCAAACAAAACAAAACAAAACAAAACAAAACAGGAGAAAAACATATTTCAAAAGAAAAATGTGGGAAACTGGCGAAGGACATAAGAAAACTCTGGTGCTGACTTTATAATTTTCTATAAATCAAAATATATTTAAAATAAAGATTTCCTTAAAATGTGAGAAAAGAGGAAAAGGAAACTCAGAACATGATTTTAAGGGTAAAGACAGGAGAGGACAGGTAACAGTTAATAAATCCCACTCCCTGTTAGGCACTATGCTAAGAATCTTAGCAAGTGTTTTGCTCATTAAACCTGACAGCATTCTTATGAAGTAGGTATCCTAGTTTTAAGATGAAGCCTATCAAGAATATAGAGATAAAAATGTACCCAGCTACAATTTGAATTCCGTATTCTATGATACTTTCCTCCGGTCCATTTTTACCTGTTCATCCTCCTTTGGATTTCTTTTCTGTCACACGGTTATTTAATAGACACCTATCCAATCCAATTATGCGGTTGATCTAATTTTTTGTTTTGCCACAAAATACACTGCCCTTGTGAAGCATCCCATTCAGTGTTAAAGTTTGTAAGGCAGCGAGTTCAAGGAAAACCCAGCTGAGGAACCCAGCCCTCAGTGCTGTGATAGTTGCATTTTATATCAAATAGTCCTTTAATATTCTCTTTGACAAGTAGAATCCACACTCCCTCATGTTAAATTCTTAATGGCTTCCCTGGTGGTTGGCTGTTCTTATTTCATCGTAATTTAGGCTGCTCATTTTATGTCAGTAAAATTGTCTGGAATAACATCACAGCCCTTGGCTAGAAGCCCTTGATGTGCCCAAGAAACAAAGGTGTGTGCTCCCCTAGGTACATAACTTACTTTCTTCTCCTTCCTCTTCTTCCTACCGAGGCCTTCTGCTTGTAATGTTTCTTCTAACTTTCAAAACATACTCCAAGTGAGTCAGGAGCCTATTCATGTCATTTGTTGTTAGATATTCCAAAAGGATGTATCTGATCTCAAAATCTCCAGTTCCAATTGACTGTGGCACCTCATTACAAATGTGCACATCCTTTTCCTGTAACCCTTAGCAGCTTCAATCTTTGGTAAGAGGGTGAGACGATCAATGTGATACGTCTTCCTTCTGGTGCTTCAAGCAGTTTGGATTTTGTTTTGTTTTGCTCAATGCTTGAAGGATCCTGCTCAGATGATGGCCTCACTTCAGTTTGAGTACATGAATTCCTCTAGTTTTTATAGGAAGCATCTGCCCTTTACATGACCTTTCATAAAATGTGGCATAGAGTATTCATTCCTCTTACCATTCATTCAAAAACTGAATGGAAATATTTAAAAAGGAAATTTTATTCTTCAGATACAGATAATAATTGCAGAAAATTAAATTTATTTTTTAAAACAAAGACTAACAATGTTATTCACAGACCCAAGATGTAAAATATTTAACACTGAATGTTGAGACCAAACAGGCAACACAAACATGAAAGAAGGGTCAAAAGAATTTTGCCCTTGCTTTTTCTAATCAGGCTATTGATGGCAGTCAGGCACATTTGCTGTACAACTTCCCTCCTATCTATGGACCCACAGAATCTCACGATCTGGAGCTCTGTTTAATGGCAAACCAGAAATAGCATACTACAAGGCATCATTAATCAGTCATAGAGGAAAAAGACTGCATAGCTGATCCTCCAAAGCAGACTTGCTGACACTGACACTGGTGCTCTTCAAAATACATGCCAGGAAAATTTCCATGCACTGGGAGAACAGGTACTAAACGGAGATAAGCTTGTAGCTACCCTGAGATTTAGTCATACTGCTGTCTGGTTTGTTTGTTTGTGACAGGGTTTTCCCTATTGGCCCAGACTGCCCTCATACTTGTGATACTTTTGTCTGACCTTCCTGAGTGCTGGGATTACAGATGTATGCCACCATGCCCAACTGGTCTAATTACTAATGTATCCCCATTTATTCTCAATGTATCCTCATTTGGGAAAAGGATTATGTTACAGACTGTAAGGCATTTTGTTCTTTTAAAAAGTTTTTTATAGTGCATTTATACATTTCATACAATGGTTCCTATTCAAATTTAGGGTACCTCCCTCCATGCCCCCAATCCTCCAACGGAACTCATGCATTACATTATCCATGTTAAGTCAAGCTCTTTGAACCCAGATGTCCCTTTGTAAAAATTTGTCCACTGGAATCTAGTCAGCCTATCTAGTAATCTTAAATAAAGCATGCTCTTCCTCACCCAGCAGGAACAAGTCTCCAGTAGTTCTCAGTCCTGGGCCAGCCTTGGACTCTTTTCTCTTGCTCCACCCTTGGACCTTGACTGAGTTGGCATGGATCCCATGCCTGATGCCAATATCAGCACAAGTTCACATGTGCAAGTTTCCAGTAGTCTGAAAGCCTCTACTTTCCTACTTCATGAATCAGTCCTGGCTCTTACAATCTTTGCACCCCCTCTTCCATGATAATCCCTGAGCCATGGTTGGGTGAATCTTAATATAGGAGTCATATCCAGGGACACACTCTCTGAGGCTTCCATTCTTTGAAACTTGGCTAGTTGTGGCTTTCTGTGTACATTGCATTCTATTGTATAAGGAAGCTTCACTGGTGAGAATTAAGGGATGCACTCATTTTTTTTTTCTGCCCCTCATTCTGCTATGCTCCATGAATCTTAGGTGAAGATGTCTCTCCTAGGATTGGGTGTCTTTCAGATGTATATTCTCTGTGTCTGGCCAGTTGTGGGATTCTGTAGTACCCTCCATCTGTTAGAAAGAGGAGATTTTTGATGAATGGTATATGGTATGCTTGTCCATAAATATAAGATTCCATATTAAGCATATGGTAAGAAATTTAATTTGTCAAGAGATATGACAGGACCTATGTACACTAGGACCTATGTGCACTCTAGCCATTTGCATTGAGTTTACAGTGCCACCCATGAGTTTACTCCTATTGAGAGGGTTTTAAGTCCAATTACATAGCTGTTGATTAGCCCCCAGATAATGGCACCGCTACTGCACAAATAGAAGTAGTTTGCTGTGCAACTCATTATGGTTATTAGGCTTTAGGGCTGGGCTGGACCACTGATTGATTTTCTTCCTTAAAAGTGTGCATTTTATTTAGCATTATGAGTGCTAAACTTCAGATAGAAGGCTACCATGTTAGTTCCTGCTCCATTACTCCAAGTCCTGTTTCTGAAGTATATATTGCCTTGAGCAGGAGAATCTTATTTTCTAGTTCTGGGAGCATTGGTGATATAGCCTGTGTTATTTTGAGATTTACTTGGATCGCTCTCACAAATCACTCAAAGGGAGGGGTCTTCTGTCTGGCACTGTGTTCCTTGCCATACAGCCTCCAGGTGTACCTGTGCGCTAGTGTTCAGACAGTGTATGTACATTTCTCATAGGGTCTCAGGGGCATCACATTACCCTCTGGGTTCCTTAGGCATCCAGTCATCTCTATTCTTTCTTCTTCCCTTCCCACCTCCCTCCTCCTTCTCCAGGCCCAGCACCACCATTATCCCACCCTGCCCCTCTCCTAAGTTCCATCGCCCCCACCCTTCCCTACTATATGTCCCTCTTTCCTTCCCTCCCAGCACAACACTCCCACTTTCCCTGAAGCTCCCTAGTAACATCTGTTTCTTACAATCCCCCTCTTTCAGGTTGTTTCTGTTCCTTTACCTCTGTGTATCTTTTCTACTTTCTTGGCTCCTGGTGTTACATCAGGATATATATTCACCTCTAGGAGATTGATGCCACAATCCACAAATAAGGGAGAACAAACATCATTTGGTTTTCTGCCTTTGTGTTGCTTCACTTAGTATAATACTCTCTAGTTCCATCCACATACCTGCAAATTTCATAATTTCGTACTTTCTTACTGCTAGTAGTACTCCATTCTGTAGATGTAACATATTTTAGCTATCCACTCATCAGTTGTGGAACATCTAGGTTGCTTCCATTTCTATGCTATTGTGAAGAGAACAACAACAAACATGGATGTACAGGTATCATTACATTATGATGAGTCTTTTGGGTATAGGCTAAGAGTGGTTAATTGGTTCATATAGTAGATTCATTTTTGGTTTTTTGAGTTCCCCACACTGCCTTCATTGGCAGCTGCACTAGTCTGCATTCCCACGAACAGTGAATGAGTGTTCCTTTTTTTCTAGATCCTCACTGGCATTTGGAGTTTTTCATTCTCTTGATTTTAGCCAGTCTGATTGGGATAAGATGGACTCTTAAAATGGTTTTTGTCTGCATTTCTCTAATTACTAAGGATGTTGAACAGTTTTTTTAATCAATAGATGCAATTTTTTTTCTTTTTTATAATATTTTTATTGTTTTGTATATTTCAGACATCATTTCTCAGTCAGCTCAGTTTAGACATATTCCCCTTTCCCTTTCTCCCACCCCACCCCAGATCAGTTTTTAAGGTGTTTCATACCCATTTTTATTTCTTTGCTTGAGAACTCTTTGCTCAGGTCTATCTTTTTACTAGGTCATTTACTTCCTTGATACTTTGTTTATTTTAGCTCTTTGCATATTCTGGATATTAATCCTCTGTTGGATGTGTAGCTGGTAAAGACTTTCTCCCACTCAGTGGGTTGCCTCTTTACTTCCCTGGTTGTTTCTTTTGTTGGACAAAGCTTTTTAGCTTAATGAGGTCCCATTTATTGATTTTTGACCTTAATGCCTAAGCAGCTGATGTCGCATTAAGAAAGTCCTTTCCTATGCCTATATCTTGTAGGGTACTGCTAATCTTTTCTTCTAGCAGTTTCAGAGTTTCAGGTTTTATAGTGAGGTATTTGATCCATTTGGAGTTGACTTTTGTACAGGGTGAAAATAAGGGCCCAGTTTCATTCTTGCCATATAGTGTTCCAGTTCTGCCAGCACCATTTGTTGAAGATGCTGTCTTTCCTCCATTGTTCTTAAGGCAAATTTTTTTCTTCAAATATGATTGGGGGGCTGCAGATCTTAAGGTAACTGCTCTTGCAAAGGACCTGAGTTCGAATTCAAATACTCACATGGTGGGTGACAGCCATCTGTAACTCCAGTTCCAGGGAAATCCGATTCCCTCTTGTGACGTCTGTAGGCATTGCACAACATGTTTGCACTTAGATACATGCGGGCAACACACACAGAAACATAAAATAAAAATAAAATATTTAAAAAATTATCTGAACCCAAAATATATTTTGTGTGATTTATATTTATTAATATTTATACAAGTTAAAACTGAGAAATTTAAAGAAAATATATTCCTGAATTCATTTAGAAATAAAACTCACATGGGCTGGAGAGACAGCTCAGCAGTTATGAGCACTGGCTGCTCTTGCAGAGGACCTGGTTTCAGTTCCCAGCACTCATATGGCAGCTAAAAACCATCTGTAACTCCTGTTCCAGGGGATCCAACGACCTCTTCTGACCTCCATGGGCATTGCACAACACAGGTGCACTTATACACATGGAGGCAATTCACACATAAAATAAAAAAAAAATACTATATGATACACAAATGCTTTCATGAATCCTATTTTTTTCAAAACAAATCAGTAAGAAGGGTAAAATTGTTTTACACATTACAAATTATTTAATAAATAATAAAAAAATAGAAGACAGCTACTAAATTCTTTGTTATACATTTGTTTCTAAAATATATTTTTCATCTTATGAGTAAAGATACATATAGATGCATATATGTATATATACATACATATATATATATATATACACCCACATAACACACACACACACACACACACACACACACACATATATGTTCTGCACTTAGACCCGTTACGAATCCCTGTTATAGTGTCCATCAGTTGCAAAAAGAAGCTCCTTTTGATGAAGGTGGGAGATATGCTTACCTGAGTGTACAAGGATAAGTCTTTAGAATGTGTTTAAGAATTATATTGAAAATGGCAGTGGTGCTGAAGATAGGGCATTTTGAGGCAAGAGAGATGGCTCAGTGGTTAAGAGAATTGGCTACTCTTGCAGAGGAGTAACTCCAGTTCCAGGGAATTTGATGCCCTTTTCTGACCTCTGTGGGTATTGCAGGAGATGGGTGCACTTACATACATGTAGACAATATACCCATACACATAAAATAAGAATAATTTTAAAATATTAGAAATATTTAATATTAGAAATATTATATAAATATTGCGAAAAGAATATAGAGTGTTTTGGCTTCTGTACAGCAGCAACAATTACTTGTTGGCTTTAATTTCTCACTAGAGGGACATCAACATGAGAAATTCCGTCTTTGACTTTTGCCTAAGGAGACAGATGGATCCCATGCTTTTTGGTTTGTTTTACTTTTTCACAGTCAAGGTTCTGGTTGGCTTTTTCTGGGGTCTGCAGACTTCACGTCTTCTTAACCCACCAGTGGGAGCTAGTAACGCTACATCTTACCACAGCTGTGTTTGAGAGCTGCCGCTGCTGCGTCTGAGAGCTGCCGCTGCTGCCTTCTTGGCTTTTCAGCCATGTTCTTTCTTGCTTCCCAAGTACTTTCTTTCCGGCACCCTGGGATCAGCCTGCATCCTCCTGGGTTTGTCACCTGGGCATTGGTGTGGCTGGATGACCATGTGTGCATGGCTCAGTGACCACCCACAGGCACAGGTCTGGCAAGAGACGTTTGGAGCCTTTCAGTGGTGGGTTTCTAGATGTGCCTGGGGCCCAGCCCCTGTGCCCTGAGAGAGGTGGCCAAGGCCTGCATGTCCTCCATAGTCTATATTTTTAAGTAAGCTTATAAGATAATATATTTCTCTGTGACTTTTTTTAGACATATTTAATGTTATTTATCTTTGATTGTTGCTAGTATTGTGAAAGAACAACAATGAACATGGCTGAGCAAGTATCTCTGTAGTAGGATACCAAGGCCTTTGGATAGATGCCAAGAACTGGTATAGTTGGTCTTTTAGCTTTTTTGAGACTATATCAAACTGATTTGCATAATGCTGCACCATGTAATCCCACCAGCATTCTTGCCAGTATTTCTTATAAGTTGTTTTCTAGATCCTCACCTTTCTGATAATGATGCTGAATACTTTTAAAGATATTTCTTAGCCATTTTTGTTTCTTCTTTTGAGAATTCTTTAATCAGAGCCACAGCCTGTTTTTTAAAATGGGTCATTTTCTTAGTTGATTCTTTGTTTTTGAGTTCTTGGCATACTCTGGATGTTCATCTATCCATGTATACCTCTTTCTTTTATCATGTATACCTCTTAAAGATTCTGTCTCACAATGTGCACTTTCTCTTCACTGAATTGTTTACTTTGCATTTCAGAAGGTTTTTAGTTTAATGGGGTCCCATTTGCAATTTGTTGCTCATAATTCCTGACCAAATGGTGTCCTATTCAGAAAGTCTTTTCCTGCACCTGTATCCTGTATGGTACTACCTATAGTTTCTTCGAACCGCTTCAGCATTTCAGTCTTTGATCTATTTGGATCTGATACAGTTTTCCCAGAACCATTTGTTGAAAATGTACTCTTTCCTTCAGTGTGTATTTTTGGCATCTTTGTCAAATATCAGATGGCTGTAGCATGCACCCATACTTGGGTCTTATATTTTGTTCCATTGATCTATGTGTCTATTTCTATGTCAGTACCATGCTGCTTTTATTGCTATCAGTCTGCAATATAGCTTGAATCCTGGTGTGGTGATCTCTCCAGAGTTGTTCTTTCCACTCAGGATTGGTTTGGCTACCTAGGGTCTTATTTATATACTTAAGATTTTTTATATTTCTAATATTAAAGAGAAGATGTCATGAGGCTTTTGTTAGGGATTGCTTTAAATTGGTAAATTACATTTGTTTGTATGGTTATTTTTACAATATTAATCCTATCAATACTTGAGCATGGGAAATCTTTCTATCTTTTAGTGTCTTCCTCAATATCTTCAGAGATTTAAATTTTTCATCATAGTTGTGTTTCACATCCTTGATTAGGATTATTCCTGGATTTGTATTTATTTATTTATTTATTTATTTATTTATTTATTTATTTATTTATCTCTGGATAATGACCAGTTATGGGTCACTGTGTTAATTGCCATCTGCTGCAAGAAAAATCTTCTCTGGTTTGAGTTGAAAGATGCACCAGTCCTTAGGTATAACAATACATCATTAAAAGTCAGCTTAATACTATGTCTGTTTGGCAGAATTATAGTACTTGGTCCTTCAGTATGGTCTATGATCAGTCTAACAACAAGTTTTTAGCCTTGATAGCAGTGCCAGATATAGACTCCAACTCTTTAAGAACACCTTAAATCCAAGCAGAAGGTGGCTGGTTACTCCCACAACATTTGTGCCACCATTGCATCAGAAGGCATACTTTTCCAAAGCAGTTGTTATTGTAGCTCTCAGTCTTCACAGCTGGGTGAGGTTGGTAATATTTTTTACTGCCAGTAATATGCATAGTACCTTCCAGTACTATGGAAGTTAGCCAATAGAGATAAATTTTGAGGTCAGTACCAGCTTGATTTGTTTGTGTTCTATGACTCAGGTATATAGTGTCTTTAGCAGTAGGGACTTACCATCAAGTTCTGTTGGATAACCAAGTCCAATAGCAATAGCCAGTATTGCTTGAGAATCTATGGAACTTCCTGGTCAACAACTCTAAACAAGGCAGTCAATTCCTGGCATTGAATTTTTTCATTTTACCTAGTCTATGGTGTCTATTAGGGCTTTTGAACCTCTGTAATAGAGTAACTACATTTAAGCTCTTTTTATGTTGTATAAAATATATTTTCAGAATCTTCCATAATGGCTTTTAATCTTAGTTATTTTTCATCTATGTTTACCAGTGATATTGGCCTGTAGTTCTCTCTGTCTCTCTCTGTCTCTGTTTGTCTCTCTCTGTCTCTCTATCTCTCTCTGTCTCTCTCTGTCTCTGTGTGTGTATGTGTGTGTGTTTGTGTATAGATCTGATATTAGTGTAATATTCAATCCATAAAAAAGATTTTTAAGGTTATCCTCTTTCTTTTCTAATGACTTGAGAAGTATTACCTGTAGTTGTTTCAAGGTCTGGTAGAATTCTTCTGGGAATCCATCTGTACCTGGGTTTCTTTTACTAGAAAAGGTTTTTATTACTGTTTTAATCTACTTATTTGTTGCAGGCTTAAGTTGTTGATCTCTCCTTGGTTTAACTTTGGTGGCTCAGATAAATCTAGGAATTTTCCCATTTCTTTTAGGTTTTCTAACATAAGAGTTGTGGGTCTTTAAAATGTTCTCTTCTAGTGAGTTCTGGGAATCAAACTTAGGTCTTCTGCAAGAATAAACAGTGCTATTAACCATTGAGCTATCTCTCTAGCCTAGATTTTATTTCTTACTTCATTCATACTTTTGATTTTGGAGTTGATGTCATTAATGTTTAAAGTCATTATTGAAAGGTGTGTATATTTGCTGCTATTTTGTTGTGTTGTTTTTTTCCTATTTGTGTTCTTAGTCCTCATTTGGGTTTCAAAAATTATAGCTTCATTTCTTTTCTTTTTTTTTTGTCTTTTTGAGTTTCTTTTCTTTCTGTTATTTTCTGCTTACTTTGTCTTCTCTTCAGTCCATAGTATTGCTCCCACTATTCTCTGTAGGGCTGGTTTTGTGGACCTACATTCTTTTAGCCTGTATAAAACATGGAACTTTTTCTTTCCCCTTCAACTGTTTTTCTGGGTAAAATAGTCTTCATTGGCATCTGTGGTCTTTTAGACCTTAGAGTTCATTGCTCCAGGCTCTTCTGGCTCTTAAAGATTCCATTGAAAAGTCAATTATTCTAATGGATTTTCCTTCATGTGTAACTTGTTTGTCTCTTGCAGCTTTTAGTACCACACTTTTGCTCCATAAATTTAGTGTTTTAACTATACTATGCCATGAGAAGTTTATTTTCTGGTCCTATTTGGTCTTGTTTCTTGTGTCATACTGTTTATATCTTTTGTTAATTTGAAGACATGTTCTTCTATGATCCTGTTGAAAATCCAGTCTATGTCATTGACCTGAGATTCTTCTCTTTCTTTTATTCATAATTTGATCTTTTCATGGGGTCCTAAAATTCCTATATATTGCTTTCCTGTATTTTTTAAGATTTCATTTTCCTTTGATTGAGTGACCTTATTATACTTTATATTCAAGGTCTGATAATGTATCTTCTACTTGACTTGTTCCACTTATAAGGATTTTCTTTTGGGTTATTGAGTTTTTCAATTTTAAGTTCATTTCAGCTTGAGTTTTCTTCAGTATTTCTGTCTGTACTGAATTCAGTTTTTAAATCCTGAATTTTGTCATTTCATTTAACCATACATTTTTATTTTTTTTTCAGATTAACTCAGGAATCTATTCCTATCCTCTCTACATTCATTGAGGTACTTGTGTCTTCTCTAACATCCTTGAGTTATTTGATCATGTCTATGAATGTTATTCTAAATTTGATGTTGTGGTGTTAGTGTAGGTAATTCTCATCTTATAATATTTCTCCAGTACTGGTGGAGTTGGGGAAGGTCGTTAACTTGCCCTTTCATATTGTTTATATTTTCGCAATGTGACCTAGGAATATGGACTTCCTTTGTTAGTTGTGTGCTTGATATGACATTCTAGCCTGCCTCTGCTGAGTGGAAGCTTGGTTTTGTTTTCGTTGTTTCCCAAGCTTAGTTGATTTTGGATGAGATATGAAGAGTTAGTGTTAGATACAAATTATTCAGATATTCAGTGTTGATTTAAGCTTTTTTTAGATTTATTTATTTATTTCATGTGTATGGGGATGTGCCTGAGTGTATGAATGTATACTACATGTGTAAAGGAAACCATGAAGATCAGAAGAGCATTTTGGATCACCTGGAACTGGAGTTACAGGTGGTTTTGAGCCACCATGTGAGTTCTGGGAAATGAACTTCAGCCCTATATAGGAGTAGTAAATGCTCTTAAGAAATCTACCCTCTCTCCAGCCCCCCGGGTTAATTTTATTATTGGAAGGATGGCCTGATTCCAGTTTGATGGTCACCAAGAAAGAGTGCAAATGTGATTCATGGCTGTTTCTGCCTCAGCTGGTGCTCAGGCTCCATAGTCTAGGCTAGGTCTGGGACGATGGGGACAGTGCGGTGGGGCCTGAGTGAGGTTCTAGTGAGCTTACCAGGCCGGGTAGCATGTGAGCTACAAGATGGCCTAACAGTGTCTAGAACTTGGATCTTTATTTCACATTTAAATATTGTATGATATCACTTATTGTATGGTTTCTTTAAATTTCTCATAAAATCAGAGTGAAAATAAAACAAAAACATTTTGGAATCATAATGAAAGGTTTTTGTTTTTTTTTAAACCTTGTGCTGCTTAGGTTTAGTTGTGAACTTGAAAATGTGAGAAGAGGGAACTTCAGGTGAACAATTTCTTCTAACAGATTGGCCTGTAGCCATGTCAGTAAGGCATTCTTTTGATTGCTAATCAATATGAGAGGGCCCAGGCCCTGTGGGTGGTGCCATCCCCCCACACACACAGGTGGATCTAGATTACATTAAAGAAGCAGCTTAATGGTTGTACAAGTTCACATTCCCACCAGCAGTGGATGAGTGTTCCCCTTTAGCCACAACCCCTCCAGCATCTGTTGTCTTTTGTTTTCTTGATCTTAGCTAGCCGTACTGGAGTGAGATGATATCTGAGAGTGGTTTTAGTTTGCATTTCCTTAATTATTAATGATGATGAACACTTCTTAAGATGTTTCTCAGCCATCTTTAATTTCTCACTGGTGAAGACTTGTTCAGCTCTTTACTCCATCTTTTGAGTAGGTCATTTGTCTTCTTATTTCTTTGTTTTTTGAGTAGTTTATATATTCTTGATGTTAATGCTCTGTCAGATGTATCACTGGTAAAGATTCCTTCCCACTCTGTGAGTTTTCTCTTCACCTCCTTGATTGTTTCTTTCACTGTACAGAAGCTTTTGAGTTTTATGAGGTCCCACTTGTCAACTGTTGACCTTCCATCCTGTGCGGCTGCTGTCTGGTTTAGAAAGTCTCTTCCTACACCTATATCTTATATGGAAAGCAGTGTGGAGAATCCTTAAAAGACTCAGAATGAGCTTACCACCTGACCCAATCATACCATTCCTGGGCATATACCCCAAATACTCATCCTACTGCAAAGATATATGCACATCCACGTTTATTGAAGCTCTCTTCACAATAGTGAAGAGCTAGAACCAACCCATATGCCCCTCAACAGATGAGTGGATGACAAAAATGTGATACATCTACACAGAGGAGTACTATTCAGCGGTAAAGAAGGATGGCATTATGAACTTTACAGGTAAATGGATGGAGCTCTAAGCCATTATGCTGAGTGAGGTGACACAGTCCCAGAAAGACAAATGGAGAATGGTTTCCCTCATTTGTGGATGATAGCACCAAATCCCCCAGATGAAAGGCAAGCTGAAAGACAGTATGGTTATGTTTTTGGTTTATCTGTAAGCAACTATGTTGTCATAATGTGAATCCCTCAGTGGGCTCCAGAATCCACCCACCAATTATTTTCAGACTGTTTAATTACTGTATATGGGTGGAGAGTATGTATCCATACTTTATTGAAATTATATTATGAAATGATATTATATTATGAAATAATTATATGAAATTAACAGAGGTAAATGTGAATTCCTAAAGATAAAAAAAGACTGAGAGAAAGATGCAGGACAGTTATGATAGAGTGCATGATCTGGGATGGTTTGGGGTGGGGTGGGGGGAAGGAATAGAGGAATATGCCTGAACAGAAATGAAAAATGATGTATGAAATACATAAAACATCAATAAAAAATAAAATTAAAAAAGAAGCAGCTTAGCAATTCAGGGGAAGTGAGATAGTAAGCAGCCTTCCTCCAAGTTCTGCTCCTCAACTCCTGCCTCCAGGTTCCTGCCTTGTCTTCTCTCAAAGATGGAGTGTGATTGGGAGTACAAGACATAATAGCTTGCCTCCACAAGTTCATTTTGAACAAAGCCTTTTAACACACAAATGCACTTATTGGCTATTTGTGCTTGGAATACTACTGGGTTTCTTCTTTCCTTCCTTTCTCAAGAGTAGGAGGATGTTTCTCCACAGAGCCAATCAGAACTGACAACACCCCCCTTTCCTCTTATTTCTCTTCTTAGAATCCAGCCCTACCTCACTTTCCCTTGGTCTTTTCTTTTATAGCTTTCATTTCTTAACTTTCATGAAATTTCCTAAGAAAGACTTCAATGACCCAGGGAGACGAGGGCAGATTCTTTCAGCTGTTTGTTCCAGAAGAACTTTGTGCTTTGTTCATTTTAGTAATTACCACAGTCTATGTCTTTGCTTATAATTACCATTGTTCCCCATTGTCAGCCTGACTCACGAGGGTGAGGTCTGCATCTATCCCTCACAGGACTGCATTCTTAGAACAGGAAATGACTCCCCATAAATTTTTAAAAAGTACATAAGAAAAAAAATAGTGCAGAAGGCTCAAGTTCCATCTAACAACAACTGGCCAGAGAAGATACTTGTCTGTGATAATAAACTAAATACCCGACCCACATTTCACAGGTTTAGTCCAAGTTGCACTAAACACTAAGAAATAGATTTAAATATAACAACTCTCAGGTAAACGCAGACCAAACACTGGAAAAGCTGCAACTTGGGATGCACTAGAAGATCCTTATTAGTATAACACGGGTTGATTTTAATAGGTACCCATGACCTGCCTTTTACTACAAAGTTCTTCTGTTCTCCCCCTCAGGGTGTTTGCCCTCTTCTGAGTCTCTGCCTACATATTGAGAAACTTGAAGTACTTTCCAACATGGATCTTATATTACTATGTTTCATAAGGTGCCATATCTTTTACTACTAGATACATTTCAAAGCTTATACTTTATGGCTTATAACATTTTCTTTCCCCATAAACTGCAAAGGACAGTGTCTTTGGCATAGCAGGCACTGGCAAGAAGGTATGTGGTGCAGAGATATGTATTATTAGAATTTTAGATTCTGTCAAATTTATTTTTTAAAGTGAAAACAGCAACAACAAAAATGAAGTACACAAAGATTTAAACACCAAAAAAATTCTTTCTGGAACACAGCCATGTGTCCTGGCTGACCCTGTGTGATGAATGTCTAACCTCCAGGAACTCGGATATCCACGGGTATTCATGAAGGGATAGAGCTCCAGCTCCACAGGACATGTTCAGCCTCAGGGTCTGGCCCAGCTCATCCTCTTTGAGTTATGGATCTCTGTTCTTTCACTCAGATTTATGAATTCAGACAGTGTCACTGAAGGCAGGTACAGCACATAAATCAAATAGCATGGGCACATGTGACAAGCTGCAAAATTATCAGTGTCCCTTTTTATACTTCACAATGTCAGAGTGTCAGAGTGAGGATATGCAGAAATGTGAAATAGTTAACAAGACAAAGTATTGACCAGATCACAGGGCTTTCAGTTAGGTACAAAACCAAAAGCCAGATGCATCAATTTCTGTACTCAATGATAATTTTATAATGTAATTGCATTATGTAAAATATGCTATTCCATTTGTTAGAAAATTAATCATATTTTGAGGTTTATTTAATGCTAAAGTTTAAAGAGATAATATTTTATTTTTAACCTGACATAAAAGTTTCTACTTATCACACCCATATTTTGAAGCATATATGTGGAATGATTACATTTATCTTATTAACATTATCATAACTTCATACAGTTATACCATTATGAGAACACTTATTCAACATGCAGCATTTTTCAAGAATACACATATTGTTATTAATTATAGTCATCATCTTACATAATAGATCTCCTGAGAGATAATATTTTAAATGTTTTAATAATGACTCTGATAATGATGTTAATGTTTTTAATAGGAGCATTAAAAACAATTTTCCCATCAAAAATAGCATTTTATACTTCTCAGTTGCTCTTCCAAACACCAGCCAATCATGACCATTCAGAGCTTAAACAGTCATGAGTGTCAGTAAATAAGTAATCACATTTCTGCTAAAATGGTTTGAAAAGACTATATCAAAGGATCTCTGATAAGTGTAGCACAGATAAGTGGGATTTTACCACAGAATTGTGCTCTTGTCTGTTGTTTTAATGTTTCAGTTTTTACAAATCTACATCTCTATGGTACCTTGTGGGGTGAGTAGAATTTAGGGACAAAAGATAAATATCACTTCTAGTCCTGGCCCACATTCTTATAGCAATCTTTAAAACTCCACAATAAAGGTAAAGTTTCTATCCACCTAGAACCCTGGATAACTGCATGGAGCCAAGCTTCCTTCCTATCCTGCAAGAACAACCCATCACTAATGGTTAGAATTCACATAACAAGAAGTAGGCTTCTGTTATGTAAGACACAGACAGTTTTTACTTTATTGAATATATAAAGCATATTGTTAATGTAATTAGTATAGTTGAGCATATGCTTTTTAATTTTACTTCAAAAGAAGCTACAAGAAAACTCATTATTATCTTTAGAATTTTAATTAGAATTTTGTGTATTTTCCCATGAATCTTGACATAAATATACACATGTGAAAAATAAAATAATATGTCTTTGATTTGGAAGGAAAGTTTGGTTTGTTATATGTGTCTAGGAGATAGTTTTCACTAAGCTGAAAAAATTAATATTAGTGAAGAATAATATTACACAGAAGTAGATTTTCTGTGTGTCCATGTTGATTTTTAAAAAGAGGAGATGAAGGAGTGCTCTAGCAGGATGAAACCCACCGTGAAATGACTACATTTTCCTTCAGATCTTTCTGTAATTTCAACTTTAAAAACGTGATTTTTTTTGCATGTTGATGAAAGCAAAGTAAGTCCTTTGTCATTGTTTCCTCAGGAATGACAAAACATAAAATTTTTAATGTTTAATTTTTTTTTTAATTTTTATTTATTTATTTTTTTTATGTGTATGAATGTACTGTCTGCATGTAGGTCTGTGCACCCGTGTCGTGCAATGCCGCGGAGGTCAGAAGAGGATGTTGGATTCCCCTGGAACTGGAGTTCTCCTGGAATTGGAGTTTCAGACGGTTCTCAGCCGCCATGTGGGTGCTGGGGATCAAACCCGGGTCCTCTGCAAGAGCAGTCGGTGCTCTTAATCACTAGGCTATCTCTCTAGCCCGAATGTTTAATTTTTAACTAAACTAAAAATTTCTCACCTATCCAGAGAGGTCAGTTTTGCCCTCAGCCCCAGCTCTGGATCATGACTACTGCATGAGTATCAGCTAGGTTTTCTTCTCTTTTGTGTCTGTACCAGATTATTACAAGTCAATCAATAGTTGTGAGGGAGGCTGTCTATTGTGTGACTTTTTCTGGGGAGACATAAACAAGTGTCTATTCAGTCCAAAGAGTGAACAAGAATACACAAATGATTCCATGTTTAGGGAAGTGTGAGTTTAAATCAGTTATTTACCAGATCATAGGTAAGGGACTATAAGAACACGGGTAACCCAAAATAGCAAGGACACTGACAAGCCTACCCCAGCATGGTGACTTACGAAATGCCTAGGACTGGCAAGCCCAACTGGAGAGTCTCCCTTTCCTATGGGTCACTATTAATTATTTTAGAGACAGGATCCCATGTATCCTGGGTTAGACTTGAACTCACTCTCCAGCAGAAGAGGAGTGTGAACTTCTGATCCTCTGGCATCTACCTCCAGAATGCTAGAATCCAGCGCTCCCAGTTCATGTGGTACCTGGGATTGAACCCAGGTCTTAATGCATACTCAGCAAGCTCTCTACCAACTGAGGCACGTCCCCAGCCTATTTGTTCCTTTTATAACCTTGGGAAGGAGCCCCGTGACTCTAGCCTCTTTCTAGGATTCCTAAACTTCATTACCTTCTAACCTTTTAAGTTTCATTTGCTGCCTGAGTCTTAAGAACCTCTCTCCTCCCTCCAGCAGGAAACGTTTCCTTTGGAGGAAATGTTTCATCTTGAAGGAAAGAGTGACACAAACCTGTTTTATTTTCGTTCAAGTGTTTCATAAGATTCGTTTCATATTTGTAATTCTGAAGGAAATTTTACCAACACAAAGCTACTTCTCTGACTTCCCAACATGTGTAAATATCTAGAATTTATTCTTTGACATTTAGTAGTTCTTTTGCTGGATTTACTTGATGTCCTCCTCTCACACAATTTCCTGTCCTTTTCTTTGATTAGTATTGATACATATACATAATACTTTTTAAAATTTTTTTTAATTTAATTTAATTTTATTTATTTATGTGTATGAATGTTCTGTCTGTGTGTAGGTCTGTGCACCCGTGTCATGCAATGCCGCGGAGGTCAGAAGAGGGTGTCGGATTCTCCTGGAACAGGAGTTCTCCTGGAATTGGAGCCACAGACGGTTCTCAGCTGCCATGTGGGTGCTGGGGATCGAACCTGGGTCCTCTGCAAGAGTGGTCGGCACTCCCAGATGCTAGGCCATCTCTCCAGCCCTACATAATACATTTTTTTTGACATTTCATTTTTTTTTTCAGTTGTTTCTTGTGTTTATCAACTTCTTTGCATAAACATCTTTCTTTTCATGCCTAAACATGACTTCCTCAAAAAGTATTTTAGAAACTTACATGCATACAATTTAGATAACATATTACCAAATATCAAGAGAGGAAAGTAAGAGCATAACATATATCAGTTGTGAAATCAGTGCTCATCATATCAGGTTTAATACCCTTGCTTGAAGAAGAGCTGAAGGCCAAAGGGCACTATCCCTTTAGCCAATGACCTCAAGAAATCACCATTTTAACATTAGCCAGTCTTTATTAGAAAGTTTGATCCTCAACCACTAATTCAACAACATTTGAGAACTTGTTAGAATGCAAATTCTCTAGACCTATTAAATTAGAAGCTCTAGTTGTAGTGCAAGATCATCTCTAACAAGTCCTCCAGCTGAAAGGGATGCAGGCTTACACTTCAAAATTATCAAATTTTAGAATTAACCATTCTATCAAAGTTGAACAATAGGCTGAGAGATGGCTCAGTGTGTAAAAGCACTTGGCCCTCAAGCCTGGTGGCCTGAGTTTGGAACTCAGGACCACATACAAGGCAGGAATAGTGGAGCACGTATCTATAATCCCCGTGGTCCTATAGGAAGATGGGTGCTGGAGGCAGGGCTGTCCCTGGAGGTGCAGGCTAACCCAGGTTATGAGAGATGCTGTCCCCAACAAGGAAACGTGAGGACAGCACACAAAGGTTGTCTGAACCCCACATTCACACGTACCCATACCTCACACACTGACAACCACACACATACATGCACTGACACCACAAACACACACACACACACACACTATACACATACATACATGTACATAGAAGGTGCACTGGTTGTTGATGGCAGAGCTGTCTCTGTGAGATGAAATCTTTTCAGTTTTGTTTTTTTTATATTCCTACCACAGAACCAGGCACATATCCTGTGTTCCATGAATTCTTGCTACAAGTAAACATACATGTTCCAGTAGATTTGCATAATATGTAAACATATATACTCCTATATCCCTGGATAACTTTTAAATTTCATTCTGATATTTCATGTGTTTATTTTTGTAATTTTGTATTTCTTTTTTTTTACCTTATTCTTTTTTTTTAATTTATTTTTTTGTTTATTTTTAAGGGATTCTACAATATAATGACACAGTTGTTTGCAGATAATATTGATGTTACTCAGTATGTCATACAATTACATAATTGGTGCATTTTGCAAGTATCTATGTCCAAGTTTTGAACAACCCAAGGTTCCCATAGTCCAGTTGGAGAAGCTTGTATGCACAGGCATGTTGATCAGTTAGGAGTCCAGACTATATTCTTGTAGTCTCATGATTCACCCCTATAAATTGTCCCATTTGATTTTTCTGGGAGCGAGGTGAACTGTATGTTGTTTTGATATTCTTTGGGCATCTGTAAATCTTATCCAATTAATCAGTTTAAGTTAAATTAGAACCATACATGTAAAGACAGAAGTTATAAGATGACATAGGACGGAAAGACAGAAAATCAATCATTATAGGGAAAGATTTTGATAAAATAATTTTGTAGATCCGCACAAATGTTTACTGGTTGCATATTCAAATAGATCGACTTATTTCAGAACTAAAGATACTGGCCCATTGTATTAAAATTAAATAACAGTAGATCGAAAGAAGACCCATATCCTCCTCCCTACCCACTAAACATCTCCCAGTTCAGACGCACATGGTACTCAGTCAGATATTTCATGATGCAGCTTGCTGGCTCGTATGTCTTAATATAATAATAACCACTCTCTAACACAGACATATAATAACGCGTTCAGGACTATAGACATATGCATATCACCAATATGAGGGATACCGGATATCGTCGTTGGTATTCTGTACTTGTGATACTCTCACCTAAAAATAAAATATCACTCCCAAGCTGCATACACATTATTACACTGAAAGTTCATGATATCAATTACATTTTCATTTAATTAGCTTGCTCGCAACAAATGAAAGCACACTAAAAGTTTAAGATGGGATACATGCACTACACATATTCTCAAGTATCCGCATTCATTATTCAGGCCTGTAGGGGGGACATTTGGGTTGGTTCCAGCTTCTATATGCATTGTTGTAACAGAGTTACTGCATAAAGTAGAATACTGTGCATGTACTTACTAGCAGTAAGATGAGTCCTTGCTATATATATAACTAGGAGTGAGTAAACTAACGGGTCTTCAAATGCAATACTCAATTTCTGAAGACTTCGCAACGTTTTCTCCACACCGCGTAGTCACCAATAGTGCTAGTGACAAAATTACACAATTCCACGACAGCAATGGATAAAAGTTTCCCTTTCTCCACAACTCAATCCAGCCACACTGTATCATATGTTATTCCCTTGAATCCTGGCCAAACCTTACAGTAGTGGTATGGTTGACCTTAGAATGGTGCTAATCACATTCCACTAAATTGATTATAAGTGAGTTGAAACCAGAATTTTAAGATGTTCATCTAGCCATCTCACTAAATTCTTTTCTGATGAATTTCTGTATCGTACCATGACCTAATGTAACGCATCCGTGGAGGATTGTATCTGATGTCTCGTCAGCTTACAAGGTATCATCTCAATGGCAGATTAGTCTCCGGAATACTCAGACTAGTGTTAAGGCGTAAAAGGACCAACCGTGAACCAATAAACAAATGTTGGTCTCCACTGTGATCAAGCAAGACTCCTCCACCAGCACCCATAACTAGACTGCAACTGCTTGGAAGAGATACTAGTGCAGAAAGCATGGGCAAGCACTATAATGAATTGTATATGAATCCGCAAAGATTTCTATTTGAAATTTTAGCCGTCGGCCTCCTATGGAGTGTAAGCAGACCTCGTGGATTTGCAACATCCATCAACATACCGATCCAGCTTATAACCCTCCTAGTGATTACGAAAGTTATTACGCATAGTAAAGGCCTAGTTCCGATCTTTCTCAGGAAAATATTAATCCCAGGGGATTATACGACAACACCATCATCAAACATCGTGTGTCTATACGCGAAAGTAACCTACCATATAAACTAAGCAATGTATAAAAACTACGTTAAATATAATAATCGCTTGTGGAATCATTAGTAGATTGAAAGGCTTATCCCTCGGGGCAATCAGGCCACCGCATTGAAAAAGGAAACAAGCTCGAACTGATCAGAGTCCAAAACGATCATCAGAGAAAGCAGACTGTCTTGCTTCTTGTCCAACTGTGCCCCCGTCTCTAAGCCTCTAGGAACAACTGAGTAGAGAGGGAGTGGTATATTGTAGGGCTACATAAATTAGAAGGGTGCTACGGTAAAAGCTCTGACGACTACTTATTTAAAATCCAGACGAACTTGATTGAACATTTAACTCCTCGCCTGGATGTGGCAGCCTTAGGGCCTGTGTGGGGCTGGGCACAAGTACTGCTTGCATAAATTGTTGTATATGAAGGGATGCTTGTGCTCTAAAAAAAACAGGAGTAGACTATTGACATGAAAGATAACTGGGAAGAAAATGCTAGTCGTATTTATTTATAGTTTGCATGGGTTTCTATAATTTCTGCATTAAGTCAACATAAACAGGTGTAGACACTTCTTTTAATTGTAGGACAATTTAAAGTAATTAAGCTATAATTTACCTTCCCACAAATCAATAGAGTAGAAGTGATAGTCCGAGGGTCCATATAACATCACAAAGAGCAAGCCTGATTTATTGGTACAAAATTTATTTACGCAGATTCAAACTCTGCCCAAAAGTTTATCCACACAGTAAATAGGATAATTTTAAGGCTTAGTGAATTGTTTAGATTAGTTAAATTTAGGTGTAGGTTTGGTGGAAATGGTAATACAACTTGAACTATATTGGGAATATAAAATGAATTGTTTATTTAAATTTGCATGTGGTTAAGGTACAGCAAATGGCAATCTATATTTTTCTGAATTATACATCCATTAACACACTTTCTTTTACTTGTAGACAATTTAAAGGAACTAAGCTTTAATTTCCTTCCCAAATAAGTAGCATACAGTCATGAAAACAGTTTGGGTAAATTTAATTGAAAGCTTATGCCTTGGCTCCTGTTTATGGGTATGTGTAATACAACTTAGGCATCTATAGGTCAAAACATAAAAACCTAAAAAAAAAGGGAGGTGGGAGTGGGGTAGTATCCTTCTCGGGAACAATGGAAAACTCTGTTGGTTCCAACCCTATTGATAAATTTAATTTTTCTATCTTGACACTAACAATGGGAAGAATTTAATGTCCCACAGGTAAAATCACCAATTCTAATCCTGAAAACATACAACTTTGGCTATGCAGGACAGACTGGGAAATGCCAGCAGGAGGTTGACCATCTGAACATTAAAGAAAGAGGACCTCAGATGCCTGAGTCACAGACACAAGCATTCTCTGAATATATGGGTTAACTGTTTATAATGGGCCCTAACGAAGTTTACCTTCAGATACTGGGAAACCTCCCACCTCTCCCTTTAATAGGAAAAAGAAAAACATGATGGTAAGAAACCATCCCTAATCTGTAAATTAGAACAATTGTTACAGTGTAATTTCCTATAAAACAGCATAATTACCCTTTTTTAATTGACTGATAGGCATAGGACTGTGAAAGGAAATTCCGTATCTAGACCAAAATTCAATAGTAAAATGTTTATAAGTTGTAGTAATTAAGCAAAATATATTACTACAGAGAAAGCTCTGACATCAGCAATGAATTTTTCTGCCTAGGAGATTGTTGGCTAGGGGATTCAACCCCCCCCCCAAATTATAAAGGCCTTTTGCCATAAGTGGGATATGAACGAGAAAGGCATAAGTCCCTGTTGTCGAAGACTGGTGTAAGCATGAAAAAAATGTTATGAGACATCGCACTTGCTACCGTATACATGGCCTCTGAAATGAGAGATCCCGAGGTTACCAAAGGCCACTAAAGCAATACAGACAAAAGTATGGTCTCACCTGAGACAACAGACTCCTCCATCAATCCATCAGCTAAACCTCAACCACCTCCTGAGAATAACTAGTTGGCAACAGTGGCAGCCAAGTGTATATATATATATATAAATATATATATATACATATATACATAAATACCAAATATTTATATCATCCAATTAATTGGCTATTAGCCTTCTCTCCTTGAGGAGATAACTCACAGTGGATGCCACAAGCTTATGTCCTCTAGTGGTTAGGAGATGTTAAAAAGCCTCAATAAGAACTTGTCACCCTTATAGAGAAACCACAGTTTGCAGGATAAGCATACATCACAAGCATCTGTGTCTATGCTCAAGCTTAGCGGAGACATAACAATATTAGTACTGCAAGAAATGCCTGTACTTCCAATAGTTTGTGCTTTGTTAGTTGACTATAAAGGTATCACTGGAAAAGCTGCTCAATGAAGGGAAACAACCTGAAATAGACTAAAGTCCAAATGAACAACTCCAAGAAATGTGACTGTTTCTTCTACCCCACTTGTGCCCTTTCCCAAAGCCCAAGGAACAAACTGCGAAAGAGGAGGCATGGTAGATTGTAAGGGCTGTGGAGAGATAGGGANGACTGTTATAGAAGTAATCTCTTATAAAACTGGTAAAACTGCTTTCTTTAATTGACTAATATACATAGGAACTGTAAAAAGGATTATTGTCTATTCAGAACCAAATATAATACTAAAGTCTCTTTAAGTGGTGCATATAAGCAAAATATATTAATACAGGAGAGCACTGATAGCAGCAATGGATTATTCTGCCAAGGAGATGTTAGCCAGGGGACCCACGCCCCCCCCCCAAAAGGTAAAGGCTTATTGCCTGTAAACTGGGATATCTGCAAGAAAAGAGGTGGTAAGGCCCACCCTGCTGTCAATGACCTGATGTACATAATACATTTTTAAAAGACACACACATGCTCATGTATATAGAATATACAGAGTGGGTTTAGTGATGCTTCTGTATACAAGTATTGTGCTAATTCTACTGGTATTAAAAACATAAGCAACTTCTTGCATAAGTTAATATGAATTTGTTCTCAACCTTCTCTGATTAACAATCTGGAAGTGTTTTTCTTCAGTGAAGATAAGAATTAGTCGGTCAAGTTATTTGTCCAGGTCTATTATCCTTTATCGTTTTCTCTAGCAATAGCTTCATTCCTTGTTTACTAAGCTTTATGGTTGAATAATAAAGTTGAGAGTGCTACTTTAGGTTGACATTAACATAGATGAGCACTGAAGAGGTCACTTGAAATTTTAACCAAGTGAACATTATTCTGGTGGCTTAGGCTACTTTTTTTTTTTTTTTTGGTGTGGTTGGTTCTTTTAGCTACATAGATTATTCCAATAGGTTGTTCACAAAATTTGTAAATTTTAGTACATGTGAAAACTTATTACAATTATTATGTAGATCAGTTGAAGGAGTATTTGGAAGCTTGGGAATCAACTGGAAAAAAAAAGAATGCAATGATCAGAGTTATGTTTATAATGGGAAAGGGAGAAAAATCTTCCAGACATACTCTCATGACCCTTGCCAGGCTTTTCTTGCATGTTTCTCTACATCAATTTCATGCCAGTTTCCATGTTCACACTCCAAAAGCTCATGTCCCTGGCTGTTTACATCTTGGGGGTTTCAGGTGTAAAGGTTGGATGGTTTCAGTTGCAGTGGAACTCAATAGCCTCATGCATTTCATTTCTCTTGTTTTCTATTAGTTTCCAGCGAATTTTCTACCTCATATTGTTTACTTCATTTCATATCAAAGCTTTGAGAAAAGGTGATGTTGTAAACTTGAACAAAATAAATAAATAAAGCTTCCGAGGAGAGCTTAGAGTATTTAAACTTAATGTCTTTCAAAGATTTTCCTAGAATCTCAAATTCCCTTCAATGTGAAAGTTATGTCCTAAACAGAGGACTTTTCAACTGTATGGCTTTCAGTTCCATTAGAACTCTATTATACTCACAAGCATGTTTGGATTTTGGCTTTGGTTTTACATTCTTCTGGAATCACTGTTTTCTACTAGGACACATGCTCTGTCCAAGCTATTTCAAAGTGTCTGTGGAAAGGCTGAAACCTTTTCATACTTTCATAAAAAATTTAATTCATAAGGGAAAATGAACACTGGACCCTGCAGCTGCCATGGCTACAAGAGAAGGTTTAGCTATTGCTCCTGGCCATCATTAATACCTCTGGCCTTCAAGCTTAACAATACTGGTTTTCATTACTTGTTGCTGGTGCTTAGCCACCTATTTTCACTTGTGTTACCAACCTGCTCAAAATGACAGAAATACACATTGCTTTTCTCATTTTGACCAATATGTTACATTAAGGCTCAGTTTCAATAATTCGTATGAAAACAAGAATGATTTTCTACAGTCCTTCCTGAACAGGGTCTTAAAGAAGCTCTAAGCATGGCAATAATTTACTCAGTAATTATAGATTAACTGTGAAAGCAATATTAAAATTTTCTTTTCATTTCTCAAAAACAGACTGCTTCTAGGCCAGTAATTTATTTTAATTGAATGCTGATAGAATTGATGGCTGTAAAACTGAGAACAACAGTTCATTTTTATCTGAAAAATGAATGCAAACCCAAGTTCTTGCAGGAGTCAGGCTGGAAATATGAATGAGTGAAGTGAATAAGATGGATCAGCGGTCTGCTGGAAATCTTGTGCCTTGGCTAAGGGACTACAGGGAGCTAGCTAAATGATGGTCCACATTAGGAAACTTGGGTTTCTGTTTCCTAGATCTTTCAATTTTTAAAATGATGCCAGAAGTCTGAGTCGTTATGGGAAACATTCTTCCTTAGAAGGCTGCCATAAAATTAAAATATTTTAAAACATCCATACTGCAAAAGAATTAAAGAGGAAAAGGAAACCCACTTCAGAGCAGATGATACCTAGACATAACCAATTTTTGGTTCTGCTTCATTCTTTGACTGTATCTATTTTCATGTTCTCTGATACAGCATCACTGAAAGCAGAGTTTACAGATGAAGTTACTAAGCTATGTGCATAGATGGAAGATGGACGTGTACACATATACACCACTCACAGACATAAGAATATATTTCATAGAGCAGAGAGGAGGAGGAAACCGGTCAGGGACTTAATCCCTCAAAGTTCTGAGGTAGAAGACTGCTTACATTTTTAAACAGTAGTGACATTCAGGAGACCCAGGAATGTTAAGTTCAGCATCCTCCATCATGTTGAAGAAAGGCCATCAGAGCTGAGTGTGTTTGCCTTGTTTATTTAAATAGTCATCTTACAGCATTGGATATTGTCATTAATTTCTACTGTACCTTGGCAATTCATTCTATTGTGGGATTCAAAGTAGCTTTCAGTAAGTTTTTCCTCTTCCTTTTAAATCTCATTTTAAATCTCAATTTTAAAGAGATTTCTAAATTTGATAGTGACATTAATTTGTGTATGTGTGAAATTTTTCACAAAGCCCAAATAGGGTGACTCTAAATATTCACAGCTCTAATTGGCTCTTATTTCTCTTCTGGTATTAGAAATTAAATGAGTATTTACTGCATGTTTCTAATAGCTTAGAAAATTAAATTGAGTTAAAATCTCAAAACTGTAATTGTCATTTGTTCTTCCTTCTTTCAAGACATTAAAAATAAAAATAATAGTAACAACATTATTTATTAGCTGTTAATCCCATAGTTGTTTACCATTCTTCAGTGCAAAACAGCTGGCCAGTTTGGGCAGCTGATCCTGTGAAAGTCACTATCCAAGTCAGTTTTATTTGGTACTTCTTTATTAACCAATATTTCTATTTCCCCTAGAAAATTTAGAGAGTGTGAGCAAACTTTATTTATCAAGTGAAGTTAAACAGTTAAGAAATTGATCATTAAATACAGCCTTGATAATGTTTCCTCTGATTTTAAGTATTTACTTTGGCTATATGTGCAAAGATGATTTTCTTCTAATTTATAGTCATATTTATATGCTTTAACTACATATGACTTGCTGCTTAGTTCTTTTCATTTTCTTTTTCTCTGTGTGTATCTATGTGGTATGGCTGTGTATGCATGTTTCTGTATGTGGGGTGATGTGCGGAAGACTGTACATGCATGTGTGTATATATGTCAGCAGAGGCCCCAGGTTGATATTGGCAATCTTTATCAATTGCTTTCCACCATGTTTACCAGGACAGGCTCTCTCAGCTGAGCCCAGCACTCATCTGCCCTGCTAGACTAGAATGCCTGCTTGCTCCAGGGATCTCATCTCCACCCTTCCCATCCTGGAATGGCAAGTTGGTTGCCATACCCATCCAGCATTTATGTGAGCTTTAAGGATACAAACTCTAATCCCTGGGCTTGCATGGCAAGTGTTTTAATCACAGAGCCCTCATCCCCACATTTGTTTCTTTTCGTATTCTTTAGAAACATATTATTGGCGAATCTTACAACTACTTTCTCCTTTGTTGTTGTGAGATACCTTATTCTCTATACTTCCACTACATACTATTACTTGGCTCAAATTGTTATTCATTCATTTATCTACTCTCAAAAGAAAACAGACATAAATATTCACTGCCCCAAATCAGGATGGTTTCTTGGATATGACATCAAAATTATTTTACAAAAATTAGAATAACTAGGCTAAAGTTATTCTACAATAAGTTATGCTACAATCTAATAGACTTTTATGCTGCTTATGCCACCCTTAAAAGAGTAAAAAGTGAGGCTGGAGATATGGTTCAGTGATTAAGAGCATTGGGTGCTCTTGCAGGAAACCAGGGTTTGAAGCCCAGAACCCACATAACAGCTAGCAACTGTCCATAACTCCAGTTCCAGGGGACCCGAGGCCCTATTCTGTCCTCTGCAGACATTGCATGAAACACATGCAGTTACATATACACAGACAATACACTCATACACATAAAATTTAATTTTTTTTAAGAGTAAAAAGAAGCCAGGCACAGTACCCATAGAAGTCTCTCATTCTAGAAGTGGGGGCAGGGAGCTTCTTACATGTTTGAGGCTCGCCAGGGCTACAGAATGAGTTCCAACCCAACCCAACCTATATAGAGAGACTCTGACTCAAAAAAAACAAACAAAAACAAAGATACAAATGAAAACAAACATATGGAAAGACAACTAAGCTGAGAGAAAAATGTTTGCAAATCACACATATGCTAAAGTGCTGATATCTAGAATACAAGACAATGTATTACATCATATCAAGAACTCCCAAATTTAATAATAAACAAATGAACAATGCCATTAGTTCCTTAAGAGACATTTTGGTAAACAGGATATTGAAAGTGCCAATAATTGCATAAGTGAATGCTCAACATTATTGTCTATTAAGGAAAAAAATTAAAAGTACAAAATGACTTCTTAATCATTGGTATGGTTAATATTTTTGAATGTTGTTAACAGTGTTGGAAAACATGCAGAATAAATGGAAAACTTGCATATTATTGGTGGGGAAGTAAAAGGTGTAGGCATTTGGGAAAATAATAATATGTTAGTTTTTCAGAGGTAAAACAGATTTACCAAAAAAATCCACTTCTTGCTAAAACTCATGAGAAATTATACCACAGTTTCATCCAAAGTATTAGCAAATGATCACAGGCAATTAATGAATGGATAAAAAGAACATGTTATCAACACACTGAGCAAAGGATTTTTGTTTGCATTTATACACAGGTTCTTATGCTATCCTAGCTGCTATGATTTGTGGTCAAGCAATCCTTTTGTTTCCATCTCCCTTTTGAGAAGTCATAAAGACAGGCATGCATCAAGATACCCAGCTTTACATGTACAATTTGAACAGGGGTGATAAGAACAGATACCCTATCATTTCCTAATCACTGGATGAAAACATCTATTTTTTCATGCTATTAAGTATTTTGTTAGTTATGAGTTAAGTGTGTTATTAACCAGAATTTTCAAATATGCTTTTTATCAGGTAAAGAAGTTGCTTCTATTCATATTTTGTTGAGGATTTTTCATACAAGTATTATATATTTTCCTTTATTAAAATATATGATGTTGACCTTTTAAAATTCATATAGTGAACCACATTCATGAATTTTCAGATATTCAGCAAACCTTGCCTTCCTGGGCTAAATCCCACCTGGTTATGGTGTATTATTCTTGCTATAGTGCTGCTGAATCAATTTTGCTAGTAGTTTGGTTTGCTTCCATAGTCATAAAAAATGATCACCTATAATTTCTTTCACTGAAATATGAGGCCTGGCTTCATGTTATGGAAATACTAAATTAATAGACTAAATTAGAAAATGTTCTCCTTAATTTGTAAAGAATTTGTTAAATAATTCTTATTGTTATTTTTTTAATGTTTAGTTGGTCTCATTTATTAATAAAGCTCTCTGGGCCTGAAGTTCTTTTCAAATATGTTTGAAAATTAGTAAATTAATCTCTTTATATATTGCAGGTCTACACAGATTTTTCTCCATACTTGCATCATTTAGTAATTTGTGTCTTTTCAGTATTTGTCAATTTCTTCTAAGTTGCTTATTTTATTGGAATAGAACTTTTTGTAGTTTGCCCTTAAGACCACTTTTATTTCTAGAAAGTTATCTTCTCATATTCATAATTTTAAGAATTTGATTTATTTCTTTTATTCATGCCAGTCCTGCTAAAAGTCTTTGGGTTTCATTGATCTAAAAAAACCAATTTTTGATTTCACTGACTTTTTATAATTCTATATAAACACTCCCAGAAGACCAGGAAGGAATGCCTATATATTTATCTTATGAGCCCAGTATGATTTTGATAATGCACAAGCAAAAATATTTCAAGAAAGGAAAATATTTCCTCATCAACACTGATGCAAATATTCTTGACAAAAATTTAATAAACCAATATGAAATTTGAAACACATGATATCATAGCCAAATGTGACCCATCTAGAGTGACAGGTGAGCTTTCTTTTATATAATCAATCAGCATTATTCACTACACTAACAGAGAAAATATAGTTGTGAAACCCTATGATTATCTCAATGATGCAAACACACTTTAAAAAAATTTTTACATCTATGCCTAATTAAAAGCTCTTAACAAACTGTGAATGGAGAATAGCATGCTCAAACTTACAGAGAATACCTATAACAAAATAGAGGCTTCTAGGACAGTTCGAAGGACAGTTCTAGCTCCATTGCTTCAAATCCTGTGTCTGAAATATGTCTTATCATCAGAAATATGGTATTACCTTCAAGTTCTGGGAGGGAACCAAGGGTTGTGGCAATAACCTGTGTAATTTTGGGAGCCTTTTGGACTAAACAGGCCATCAACTCAAAGGAAGGCTTCTCCTGCTTGGCATTGTTTCTGGTTATGTAGTCTTCCGCTATACACATGGGCTCATGTAGAGATATTGGATGTATAATTTGTCAGTAGGTTTTTGGACTAATATGATTCTTTTGGGGGGTTATTTAGCTTGTGTTTCTCACGTCACAGTTCATCGCTTAGGGAGCTCAAAGCAGGAACTCAGGGTGGAAACCTGGAGGCAGGAGGTGAAGGACAGGCATGGAGGAATACTGCTTACTGGCTTGCTCCCCTGGCCCATGCTCAGCCTGCTTTCTTTTTTAAATTTAATGTAATACTTTTATTGATGCTTTGTGTATTTCAGACATCATTTTTCAGTTCAATTTAGACATAGTCCCTTTTTCCTTACCCCACCCCACCCCAGTTCATGCATTCTGCCATACATATCCTGCATCCTTCTCTCAATCTTTTTAAAGTTTTTCTCTGCAAAGGTTTATTGTTTTGGGCAGAAATAAACTATATCAGTCCATTCTTTGACCCAGTCATTATGTTGTTCTGGTTCCCTCCCAATTGTATTGCTGGAAAATATGCCTATATGAACGTCATATACATACCAGAATTATGTCCTCCAGGAATAAACTGCATTTTAACTCCGATATATGTAGAGGAGTTCTCATTTTTCCCTTTAATTTTATATTATTCTAAAATATGTATATATATATTTATATTATTTCTCCAATAATAAGTGTCTCTATCATCTTCCTAAAAGAGGTATCTTCTAGTCCTCTCTCTATATCTCTCCTCCCCATTCTGCCCCATATACCATAAGTACCATGTCTGAAAGTAAGTGGTAAGTTAATTCTACGGCTCATTAAGGGATTCACATTATAACATCACAGTTGCTTTCAGATAGAAAGAAATATCGAAATAATGTTGTTCAGCTTGCCTTTCTTTTTTTAAATTTTTTTTATTTATTTTTGTATGTGTATGAATGTACTGTCTGCATGTAGGTTTGTGCACCTGTGTCGTGCAATGCCGCGGAGGTCAGAAGAGGGTCTTGGATTCCCATGGAGCTGGAGTTCTTGTGGAATTGGAGTTACAGACGGTTCTTAGCCGCCATGTGGGTGCTGGGTATCGAACCTGGGTCCTCTTCAAGAGCAGTCAGTGTTCTTAACCGCTAGGCTATCTCTCCAGCCCCAGCTTGCCTTTCAATTGGGGGATTTGGTACTAGCATCAACAAATGAGGGAAATCATTCCCAGTTTGTTTTGGGGGGACTGTATTACTTCACATAATTGCTTCAAGTTCCATCCATTTACCTTCAAAGATCATGATGTCATCTTTCTTTACCAATGCATAGAATTCCATTTTGTATTGATGTACCACATTTCTGTTATCCATTTGTCAGTTGAGGGGCATTTGGATTTGTTCCAGCTCTTGGCTATTGTGAAGAGAGCTGGAATAAACATAGATGTGCATGTATCTTTGCAGTAGGATGAGTCTTATGGGTATATACCCAGGAGTAGTATGACTGGGTCAAGTGGCAGGCTCATTTTGAGTCTTTTAAGTGTTCTCCACACTGGTTGTAGGAGTTTACATTCCCACCATCAGTGGATGAGTGTTCCCCTCTCCCCACAACCTCTCCAGCATTTGGTGTCTTTTGTTTTCTTGATCTTAGCCAGTCTTATTGGAGTGTGATGATATTTTAGAGTGGTTTTAATTTGCATTTACTTAATTATTAATGATGTTGAAAACTTTTTAAGATGTTCCTCCAGCAGGATCAGGAAAAGGCAGGGAGCCAGGAGTGTGTCCCAGGGACCAGGTGGGTACCAAGCCTGGCCTCCCACACTTGATCAGTGGTGGTGGAGTCACAAAGCCATGCTAACCCAGATACACAGAAGCCCAGAAAGCCTTCAACTGGGTCAGGGAAAGGCAAGTAGCCTGTGCATGAGCCAAGGGAGCAAACCTTTCCCTCCCTCCAGCAGTGGTGTACACCATCCAGTAAGCTGGTGGAGTTGTGGTGCAGATAATCCAGTGGGCACAGTGTCAGAGATTCTAGGTTGTGCAGCTGATTAATAAGAACTGAACAGCAGGAAGCAGAGTGAGTGACCAACCAATTCTCCATATTAACATTTGAGACTAGCACCAAAATCCAAATAATAAATAAATAAATAAATAAATAAATAAGCCCATATGCTGAAGCCACAACAACATCAACAACAACAAACATGAGAAAAGCTCATAATAAATCCACATCAAACTCCACCAGTCCTAAAGAAGATCCCCAGAATGAGCTCCTTCTGGACATGGAACTTAGAAGAACAGTCATAGACATATTCAAAGAAATAAAAGAGTATAAAGAAGAAATCAGAGAACTAAAGTGAGAAAATTAAAAACTCAGGAAGGATCTAGAAGGAAAGAATGATAAACTCTGGAAACAACTGGAGGGAGAGTATGACAAACTCTGAAAAGAACTGGAGGAAGAGAAACACAAACTCCAAAAAGAGCTAGACAGAAAGAATGACAAACTCTAGAAGGAAGTGGAAACACTGGAAAGATCTCAGGCTAAAATGAAAAAGAAACAGGTCAGAGGCCTGCTGGACACACAGGCCCATGACCTGGGCCAGACCCTCTCAGCTGCAGGGTACCACACCTTGTCTGGTAGGGGATTGTAGGAAAGAGAGGCTAGGCCTGCCGGGCACACAGGTGGGTGACCAGGGCCAGACCAGCTCAGCTGCAGGGTACCTGGCAGGCTAAGCAGGCAGCTCCCCCAACTGGAGTTCCAGAGGGAGTGTTCAGTAAACCGTACAACCAACCTAGAGGAACTGGCTGGTAGCAGCAGAGGGAGCACAGGGCTCAGAGGGTGTCATACGGCTGTTAACTACCCAGTTCTTGCAGAATAGAAAGGGAAGAGTGAGCTATACCTCCCAATATATAGCCCAAATTGAAAGCCTGAAATCTAGACAAGTCAGCACTCTATAAATAAAGAGAAGGAATCAGAAAAAGCAATGATTCAAGACAGTGAAGAGGCATTAGAGATTCACATCAAAATACAGGCAAAAGGAAACCCACATGCCAAGAGCACAAAGAAAGAACAATATGGGAAAATGGCAGTATAATTCCATACTAAAGTCTACTGAACCTACAGAGGATTCCCACAATGGGACCTTCCTGGAGGTAGCCCAGGACACAGATTATAAAACAATCACAGATATATTCAAAGAAATTATGGAACCAAGGGGAGAGAGTGAAAAACTCAGAAAATGCCTAAAGGGAAAGAATGACAATCTTCTGAAAGAACTAAAAGGAGAAAATGACAAACTCCAGAAAGAACTAGAAGGAGAACATGACAAACTCTGGAAGGAAGTGGAAACACTGAAAAGACCCCATGCTGAAATGAAAAAGAAAACCAACCAGCAAAGCAAGGACCTACAAGAAGAGATTGAGAAGCTCCAAAAGGAAGTGGAAATAGTAAAGAAAACACAAGACTAAATAAAAAAGGAAATCAAACAATCATCCAATCAAGAGGGATGAGGGAAAAAGCCTCAGAAGTAGAATGGAGGAAGCAAAAAAAAAAAAAGAATATCAGACCTGGAAGTTAACATGGAACAACTAAAAGGCTCAAGTAAAGATTATGAAAAAATTTAAAATACACAAGAATGGAACAACCAGGAAATGTGGGACACTATGAAAAGATCAAACCTCTGCATCATAGGGATAGAGGAAGGAGATGAATCTCAATAGAATGGTATTGATCAGCTCTTCAACAGAAAAATAGATGTCCTAGGCATGTACCCACAAGACTCACCCCACTGCAGAGATACATGCACGGTCATGTTTATTTCAGCTCTATTCACAATAGCAAGGAGCTGGAACCAACCCAAATGCCCCTCAACTGATGAGTGGATAGAGAAAATGTGGTACATTTAAACAATGGAGTTCTATGCAGCAGTAAAGAAAGACGACATCATGAGCTTTGCAGGAAAATGGCTGGAGCTAGAGGACATCATGCTGAGTGAAGTAACACAGTCCCAGAAAAACAAACGATGAATGGTATCCCTCATCTATGGATGCTAGTGCCAATTACCTAGTTGTAAGTATTTCTTGTGCACGGCCCCTTGAGCTTTTGTCCAAAGCAGTTGGGAGTGAGGCATATTGGAAACAACAACAGCAACAACAACGACAACAACAACAAAAATATATATAAAACATCAATAAAAAAGACTGGGTAAAAGAGTTGACTAAAACAGTAAACTTCCATGTGGAGACTATTGAGAAAGACAGAAATGAATGAAGGCAGTTTGGCAGAATGCATGGCTCTGGTGGGGTGGGGGGCATGGGGGGACCATGGGTCTAGATTTGGAATTATAGCTTTTAAAAAATTTAATATATATATATCTATATATATATTAATTGAAAAAAGAAAAATAGATGAAAATTTTCCCAAACTAAAAAATGACAAACCTATAGAAATACAAGAAGCACATAGAAGACCAAATAGACAAGACCAGAAAAGAAACTCCCCACGCAATATAATGGTTAAAACGCTAGACATCCAAAACAAAGACAAAATTCTATTTTTTTTTTTATTCTTTTTGAGATAGCTGTAGCTATCTCAAAGCTGTCCTGGAACTCACTCTGTAGACCAAGATGGCCTTGAACTCACAAAGATCCACCTGCCTCTGCCTCCCAAGTGCTAGGATTAAAGGTGTGTGCCACCATGCCTGGCAAGACAAAATTAAAGCCCCAAGAGAAAAGCAACAAGTTATATATAAGGAGAAACATATGAAAATTACAGCTGACTTCTCAGTGCAAACTATGAAAGCAAGAAGAACGTGGACCAAAGCATTCCCAGTGCTAAAAGACTACAAATGCCAACCCAGGTTACCATACCCAGCAAAAATGTCAATTCTTGTTGAAGGAAAGAGAAAAATCTTCCATGACATAAACAAAATGAAAGAATATGTGTCCTCAAAACCAAACCTTCAGAGAATACTTGAAGTAATTCAAAGGGCAGAGGAGAGGAGCAGCTATCGACAAGCGCCTTGAAAGGGAAATTAATAAAAGTATAGCTGCAAAAGTAGAAACCTAGACCAAAAATACAAATGGATGATAAGGGGAAAGGAAGCAACACACATCTCTCAATAATAATATTAAATATTAATGGACTAAACTCCCCAATCAAAAGGCATAGACTGGGAGAATGAATTAGGAAACAGAATCTATCTATATGCTGTGTACAAGAAACCCATCTCACCCTCAAGGATAGGTGCCAACTGAAAGTGAAAGGATGGAAAGAAATATTCCAAGCAAATGATATCAAAAAGGAAGCAGGAGTTGGTATTTTAATATCAGACAAAATAGACTTCAAAGTAGAAGCAATCGGAAGAGACAAAGAAGGCCATTGCATCCTTATTAAAGGGGAAATTAACCATGAAGACTTTACAATCATAAATATATATGCATCAAACTCTGGTGAACCAATCTTTATAAACACAACTCTGCAGGACCTCAAGGCACAGAATAACCCCAGCACATTCATAGTAGGGGACTTCAATACCACACTGAGCCCCTTGGACAGATCAATAGGACAAAGAATAAACAGAGAGATATCTGAACTGAACAATGCAATACAGCAAATGGAACTCACAGACATCTACCAAATATTCCACCCAAACACCATAGAGTACACTTGCTACCCAGCACCCCACAGAACAGTCTCCAAAATTGAACACATACTGGGACACAGAAAAAACTCAACAAATACATAAAATTGAAATAATTTCGTACATTCTATCAGACCATAGTACAATAAAGCTCAATATTAATACCAGGATAAGCCCCACTACCTACACGAACACATGAAGACTAAACAACACAGTCCTGAATAATGAATGGGTCAAGGAAGAAACAAAAAAAGAAATAAAAGCATTCCTGGAACTAAATGACAACAACAGGACAACACAACAAAACCTATGGGACACTTAAAAGCAGTCCTGAGAGGGAAATTTATACCCTGGGCAGTCCTAAGAGGGAAATTTATAGCCCTGGGTGCCTACATTAAAAAAAAAAGCAGAAAAGAGCACAAATAAATGAGCTAACTCTGCAGCTAAAAACACCCAAAAGACAACAACAAATGAACCCTAAACTCAACAGACAAGAAGAAATGACAAAAATCAGAGCAGAAATCAATGAACTAGAAATAAAGAAAACAATACAAAAAGTCAATGAATCCAAAAGTTGGTTGAGAGAATAAACAAGATAGACAGACCTCTAGCCCAGTTAACCAAAAGAAAGAGAGAGCAACTCCAAATCAATAGAATTCATGATGAAAGGGGAAACATCAAAACAGACAAAGAAAAGATCCAGGCAATCATATGGGAATACTTCAAAAATCTAGACTCTACTAAATTTGAAAACCTAAGTGAAATGGATGAATATTTGTAATCCTGGGAATCACCAAAGCTAAACCAAGAAGAGACTGACAGCTTCAACAAACCCATAATATTTGAGGTAATTGAAGATGTAATTAAAAATCTCCCAACTAAAAAAGCCCCAGTGAGATGTTTTCATGGTAGAATTTTTTAATTTATTTTTATTGATGCTTTGTGTATTTCATACATCATTTTCCAATTCAGTTCAGGCATATATCCCCTTCCCTTCCCCCCCACCCCACCCC
>VZQC01011670.1:1654148-1730888 GCA_009823505.1 Rhizomys pruinosus | reverse complement strand
AAAAAAAAGAATAGAATAACCAGGAAATGTGGGATACTATGAAAAGACAAAAATCTCTACATCACATTATAGGAATAGAAGGAGAAGAATCCCAAGACAATGGTATGGATCAGATCTTCAACAGGATAATAGAAGAAAATTTTCCCAAACTGATGAACAAACCTATACAAATACATGAAGCACATAGAACAGCAAATAGACAAGACCAGAAAAGAAATTCCCAACACCATATCATAGTTAAAATGCTAGTTGTTCAAAACAAAGACAAAATACTGAAAGCTGCAAGAGAAAACCAACAAATTACATAAGGGGAAACCCCTCAGAATTACAGCTGACTTCTCACTGCAAACTATGAAAGCCAGAATATGTGGACAAAGTATTCCCAGTGATAAAAGTCTTTAGATGCCAACCCTGATTACTATACCCAGCAAAAATGTGAATTATTGTTGAAGTAGAAAGAAAAAATAGTTCATGACCTAAATAAAATGAAAGAATACATGTTAAAAAAAAACACTTCAGAAAATACTCAAAGCAATCCAAAGAACAAAGGAAGGGAGCAACTATGCCCAAACAACTAAGAGAGAAAGTAATAAAAGCACAACAGTGTAAATACAAACCTAGACCAAGAATGCAAATAAAGACTAAATTGAAAGGAAGCAACACACATCTCTCAATAATAACCTTAAATATTAATGGTCTAAACTCCCCAATCAAAAGACACAGACTGGGAGAATGGATTAGGAAACAGAATCCATCTATATGTTGTCTACAAGAAACCCATGTCACCCTCAAGGACAGACACCATCTCAAAGTGAAAGGATGGAAAAAATATTCCAAGCAAATGGCCCCCCAAAACAAGCAGGAGTTGCTATTATAATATCAGACAAAATAAACCTCAGAGTAAAGTCAATTGAAAGAGACAAAGAGGGCCATTACATCCTTATCAAAGAAACAATTAACCAGGAAGACTTCACAATCCTAAATGTTTATGCACTAAACTCAGGTGCACCAAACTATATAAACACAATTCTGTGGGTCCTCAAGACACAGATTAATCCCAGCACACTAATAGTGGGTACTTCAAAAACCCAATAAGCCCCTTGGGTAGATCAACTGGACAAAAAATAAACAGAGACATTGGAACTGAACAATTCAATACAACAAATGGACCTCACAGACATCTACAGAATATTCCAACCAAACACCAGAGAATATACTTTCTACTCATCACCAATGGGACAGTCTCCAAAACTGACCACATGCTGGGACACAAAAGAAACCTCAACAAATATAAAAGGGTTGAAATAATTTCATGCATTCTATCAGACTAGAGTGCAATAAAGCTCAATATTAACATCAGAATAAGGCTGACTAGCTACAGGAACACATGGAGACTAAACACAATCTTGAGTAATGAATGGGTCAGGGAAGAAATAAAGAAATAAATAAAAGTATTTATGGAACTAAACAACAACAACAAAAAAATACAACCCAACAAAACCTGTGGGATATTTTAAAAGCTGTCCTAAGAGGGAAATGTATAACCCTAAATGCCCACATTTAAAAAAAGGGAAACAAACAAACGATCTAATACTGAAGCTAAGAACACTTGAGAGATGACAACAAATGGGCCCTAAACCCAACAGACTGGAAGAAATAACAAAAATCAGAGCAGAAATCAATGGAATAGAATCAAAGAAAACAATACCAAAAGTCAATGAATCCAAAAGCTGGTTCTTTGAAAAGATAAAAAAGAAACTGACCTCTAGCTCAGTTAGCCAAAAGAAAGAAAGAGTAACTACAAATCAATAGTATTAGTGGTAAAAAGGGAAACATCACAACAGATAAAGATACAGACAATCAAAGGAGAATAAATACTTCAAAAACCTATACTCTACTAAGTTTGAAAACCTAAGAGAAATGGGTAAATATCTGAAATCCTGGGAACCAACAAAGCTTGTCCAAGAAGAGACTGACAGTTTAAACAGACCCATAACATTTGAGGAAATTGAATATGTAATTAAAAACCTCCCAACTAAAAAAAGCCCAGGCCCCGATTGTTTCACAGCAGAATTCTATAAAACATTTAAAGGTATCTTACAACCATTATTACTCAAACTATTCAGAAGGATACAAACAGAGGAAAATCTCCCAAACTCATTCTATGAAGCCAGCATCACTCTAATACCAAAACCAGGCAAAGACACAACCAAAAAAGAAAACTAGAGACCCATCTCATTTATGAACACAGATGTAAAAATTCTCAACAAAATACTTGCAAATCGCATACAGACCCACATCAAAAAGATTATCCATCATGATCAAGTTGGATTCATATCAGAGATACAGGGATGGTTAAACATATGTAAATTATGTAAATATCATAAAACACATAAATGGACTGAAAGACAAAAATCACACAATCATATCAATTGATGCAGAAAAAGTCTTTGACAAGATCCAGCATCCTTTCATGTTTACAGTTCCACAGGGAATTGGACCGAAGGGAACATTCCTTCAATTCAAATATAATCAAAGCCATATACAACAAACCCAGAGCCAACATCATTCTAAATGGAGAAAAAGTTAGAAGTGTTCCCCTTAAAGGTGGGAACCTGGCAAGGCTGCCCCATATCATCACTCCTCTTCAATATAGTGCTTGAAATTCTTGCTAGGGCAATAAGGCAAGAGAGGTAAATTAAAGGATTACTTATTGAAAAAGAGGAAGTCAAACTATCTCTGTTTGCCTATGATATGTTAGTTTACCTGAGGGATGCTAAAAACACCACCAGAAAACTCCTAGAAACAATTAAGAGTTTCAGTAAAGTGGCAGGATATAAAATTAACATAGAAAAATCAGTAGTGTTTCTTTACAGCAAGCAACTGGAGAAGGAAAATAAGGACACCTTCCCACTCACAATAACCTCAAAAAAAAAAAAAATACCTGGGAACAAAACTAATCAAAGGCACCAAAGATCTCTACAACAAAAATTTTAAACTACTGGAGAAGGAGATTGAAGATGACATTAAAAGATGGGAAGACCTCCCACGCTCATGGGTTGAAAAATGAATATAGTAAAAATGTCCATTCTACCCAAATTAATATACAGATTCAATGCAATCCCAATTAAAATCCCCAAGACTTTCTTCACAGACTTGGGAAAAAAAATCCTTAAATTCATGTGGAAAAACAAAAGACCTCTAATACCCAAAGCTACACTGAGTGAAAATTGTAATACAGGAGGGATCACCTTACCAGACTTCAAGCTATATTACAGGGCTATAGTCATAAAGACAGACTGGTACTGGCACAAAAGCAGACCCATTGACGAATGGAACAAAACTAAAGATCGAAACTTGAGCTCACACAATTTCAGCCACCTCATATTCAATAAAGGGGCCAAGAAACCTCACACATAATTATATACATACATAAATATATACGTACATACTTACATACACATATCACTTGAATTGGAGGAGTTTCATTTTTTTTTCTAAAAGATGTCATGTTTTCCTTAAGGAAGTGTTTGAAAGTTCCTCTTTTGCAAGCCCAAGCAACTATCAATCTTACCCTTGTGCTCTACACTGGGGTATTTACCTCCATGGTCACCCAAATGAGGTCCAGTAAGCACATGTCCTGTCTTGATATTCCTGTATTGGCCTCCATGATACAACCTGGGAAGTCCAACAACGGCAGTCTATACTCTGCTGAGGCTGAAATCCCAGTAGCTGCTCAGTCCACAAGCTGGATATCTCAGTAGTCCCCATCTGGCATTGAATGTTTGGAGGATTCTTAGAGCACTGTTGTTTAGCCTGTCTTCAATTCTTACTGGCAAGTGCATCTGCTCTGTGGCTGCCAGTGCTTTTGCCATTCTTCAAAGACATGAGACATAGCTTTTTTTAAATTTTTTTTTGTCTTTTGAGACAGGGTTTCCCTGTAGCCCCAGCTGTCCTGGAACTCACTCTGCAGACCAAGCTGGCCTTGAACTCACAATGATCTGCCTGTCTCTGCCTCCCGAGTGCTAGGATTAAAGGCGTGCACTACCATGCCTGGCGAGACATAGCTTTTTAACCCTCCAATATGGACTGAAGACTTATGTCTCTTCAAGAATCCTCTAAAACTTCAATGCCAGATGGGGACTTCTGAGACATTCAGCTTGTGGATTTTTTTTTTTTGTTGTTGTTGTTGTTGTTGTTGTTGTTGTTTGTTTCTTTCTTTCTTTGGATTCTGGTGTGTCAACATTGGCCCATTTGCTGCCACCCTGTTATCCTGTTCCAACCGTGTCTAAGTCCACCCACATCGCACATCGTGCTACTTGCTAGAACCTGAGAACCCCTTTGTGTAAAGATACCACATTTTCATTATCCACTCATCAGTTGAGGTACACTTAGGGTGCTTCATCTCTTCACTATTGTGAAAAGAGCAGCAATAAACATGGATGTGCAAGTATCTCCATAGTAGGATGAGTCCTTTGGGTATATGTCAAGGAGCAGTATAACTGAGTCAAATAGTGGACTCATTTTTAATTTTTAAAAAGAGTTCTCCATACTGTTTCCCTAGGGGTTTTAGGAGCTTACAATCCCACCAGCAGTGACTGAGTGTTCCCCTTTCCCCATATCATCTTGAGCATTTCGTATGATTTGTTCTTTTGTTTTTTTTAACATTTTTTTATTGATGCTTTGTGAATTTCATACATCATTTTCCAATTCAGTTCTGGCATATTTCCCTTTCCCTTCCCCCCCACCCCCACCCCAACCGAGATCATGCATTCTGCCATAACTGTCCTGCATATTTTTCTCAGTTTTTTTTTTCATTTTTTAGCTATAAGTGATAATCCATGAGTACAAGCATCCTTCATGTAAAACCAATTTGCAGGCTGTTGTGCCGAAACCCCCACAGCCCCACCTTCCAGCGTGTGGTGAGGGGTTGTATGTTCGATCAGGCTGATCAAATGAGGGTCCAGACTACATTGCTGTAGTTTCATGATTTGTTCTTTTGATCTTAGCCAGTCTAACTGGGATAAGGTGAAATTTTAAGGTGGTTTTAATTTGCATTTCCGTAATTACTAATGATGTTGAACATTTTTAAAGATATTTTATAATCATCTTTATTTTTTTCTTTTGAAAACTCTGTGTTCAGATCCTTATCCCATCTTTTAATTTGGTCTTTTTTTGATTCTTTGTTTTTTTGAATATTTTATTTACTCTGGATGTTAAACTTCTGTCAGATGTGTCACTGGCGAAGATTTTCTCCCACTCTGTGGGTTTTCTATTCACTTCCTTGACTGGTTCTTTTGCTATACAGAAGCTTTCGAGTTTAATGAGGTCCCACTTGTTGATTGTTGACCTTAATTCCTGAGCAACTATTGTCCTTTTAATTAATTAATTTATTTATTTATTTATTTATTTATTTATTTATTTATTTATTTATTTTTGTTCGAGACAGGGTCTCCCTGTAGCCCCAGCTGTCCTGGAACTCACTCTGTAGACCAGGTTGGCCTTGAACTCACAAAGATCCTCCTGCCTCTGCCTCCCAAGTGCTAGGTTTAAAGGCGTGCGCCACCACACCTGGCTCTATTGTCCTTTTTATAAAGTCCTTTCCTACACCTAATCTTTTAGATTACTGCCAGTCTTCTCTTCAGAATTTCAGGTTTCACACTGAGGTGTTTGATCCTTTTGGAGTGACTTTCGAGCAAGGTAAATGATGTTTCATTCTTCTACAGGTGAAGATCCAATTTTGGCAGCACCATTTGTTAAATATGCTTTCTTTCCTCCGGTGTGTGCTCTTTGTCAAATATCAGGTTGCTGAAATTGCATGTACTCAAGTTTAGGTCTTCAATTATTTTCCCTTGATCTAGTGGTCTATTTTTGTGCCAGTACCATGCTGTTTTTATGACTATAACCTGTAATATAGTTTGAGGAATAGGAATTCTCCCAGCATTTCTCTTTGTGCTCAGGATTGCTTTGGCTGCCTGTGGTCTTTTGTGCTTCCACATGAAGCTTAGTATGTTTTTTTTTTTTTTCTTCCTAATTTTGTACAGAATGGTCTGGGAATTTTGATTGGTATTGTATTGAATCCAAATATTGCTTTGGTAATATGGTCATTTTCACAATTGTTTCTTCCACTCCATGAGCATGGGAGGTCCTTCCATATTCTGGTATTTTCCTCAATCTCATCCTTTAAAGGTTAAAATTTTTTGTTGTAGAGATCTTTAACATCATTTGTCAGGTTTATTTCAAGATATTTTTGAGGCTATTGTAAATGGCAGAGTTTCCATGTACTCTTTCTCTGATTGCATATTATTGGTATATGGAATGTGGACTGATCTTTGTAGATTAATTTTGTCACCCATTTTGCTAAAAGTGATAATCATTTCTAGAGTTTTCTGTGAAATTTTTGGCCTCTCGTAGGTATAATATCATATCATCTGTAAAAAGGGATAACTTGACCTCTTCTTTTCCAATTAGTACTCCTTTAATTTCCTTCTCCTTTGTTACTGCTCTAGCAAGAGTTTCTAACACTATATTAAAAATGAGTGGAGATAGTGGACACATTTCTGTGGGTCCTGATTTTAAAGGGAATGCTTCCAGTTTTTTTTTTTTTTCCATTAACAATGGCTGTGGGTTTGTCTTATAACTTTAATTAGGTTGAAGTATGTTCCCTCTAGTCCAATTCTCTCTGGGACTTTTATCATAAATGATAGTTCCACCCTATAGAAATTGGTATTGAATTTCAAAAAGGGAAGTTATAGGAAAACCATATGATACAAGAACTATAGATTAAAGTCAATAATAATTTGGAACTTAAATGTTTTAAAATTGAAACATTACCTTCAGAATATTTAAATATCCAGGCAAAATTGAATGAAAGGTTTTTTATAGTAGTACAATAAAATGACAATGCCCTGCTGACAATTTAGAAAAGGATTACATAAACAGAGTACATACCATGCACGCTAACTAGAGAAATCACTTTGTTTAGGTGTTAATTTTCTCTCCATTTGATGGGATTTTGTTGCTGTTGTTGTTGCTGTTGTTTTGGAAAGGCTCCTGCTATGTTGCCCAGGTTGGCATTAAACCCCTGAGTTCAAGTGATTCTCCTCTATTAGCCTCCAAATACCTGAAATAGGCATGCCAATACACTTATAACTGCTCCATTGATCTTTAGATTCATTACCACCACAATTAAATCACTGCACTCTTATGCTTAGATATGGAGAATATTATCATAAAACTTATATAAAAAGAAAGGGAGTTAAAAGAGTTGAAACAACCATGAGAAGGAATCAGATGAGACAGTTTGTGCTGACTGTCACTATAAGGTCTCAGGAAGGAAGGAAAGCTATCACTAACAACAATTAAGTTGAGCAAGTACATAAATATTATTTTCATAAATATATTTTTAACTTCTTTAAATACCATCCATTATTATTGTTTTGCATGTATGTATATGATATGTCAGTGTGTCTGCATACACACCACAGTGCATGTGTGGAGGGCAGTGGGAAACTTTAAGAAACTGGCACGCTCCTTCAAATATAGGACCTGGGGATTAGACTCAGGTCTCTAGGCTCACTCCTTCCAACATAGGATCTGGGGATTGAACTCAGGTCTCCAGGTTCACCCCTTCCACTACAGGATCTGGGGAATGAATTCAGGTCTCTAGGCTCACTCTTTGCAGTATAAAGATGTGGGGATTGAACTCAAGTTTTTAGGCTCACTCCTTCCACTACAGGATCTGAGGATTGAACTCAGGTCTCCAGGCTCACTCCTTCCACTAAAGGATCCGGGGAATTGGACTCAGGTCTCCAGGCTCACTCTTTCTACTATAGTATCTGAGGCTTGAACTTGGGTCTTCTGGTTCACTCCTTCTATTATAACATCTTATAATTGAACTTGGGTCTCTGGCTCACTCTTTCTATTAGAGCATCTTAGAATTGAACTCGGGTCTTCTGGTTCACTCCTTCTATTATAGCATCTTAGAACTGAACTTGGGTCTCTGGCTCACTCCTTCCACTACAGGATCTGGGGATTGGACTCAGGTCTCCAGGCTCCAGTGGCAAGCACCTTCTCTTGCTGAGCGATCTCTCTGGTCCCCAGAGATATTTTTATTGAGTTTTTGCTGGGTTGTTTTTTATTTCCCGCAATGGTTAATCCTGGGTGTCACTTTGATTGGACTAGGGATAAACAAATATGAGAAAGAGCTCTTCAGATTGGACTACCTCAAGCTGGATGGCCCACCCTAAATGTAAGCATTATCTTCTGCCAGCAAGCAGTATAAAAGGCCATGGCAGAGGGAGCTGGTCCCTTTTTTCCAGAGGCTTGACTTCTCTCTCACTGGTGAGTTTATCTTGCTGCTGTGATCAATTCCTTGGATCCCAGCATGTATTGAGATGGGCAGATCTCCTGGAATCCATCAGGTCTTCAGCACCAGATTGGGAATACTGAGATATCCAGCCTTGTGGACTGAGCAGTTCCTTGGATTATCACCCTCTCCAGTGCAGTGAGGCTATTGTTGGAATCCTTGGACTCTATCCCGTGAGTGAATCAATAAATCTGTATATATATATAGATTCATTCTATTGATTCTGTTTCTTTAGAAATCCTGACTATTACAGAATCAAAAGGATGAATTTGTTTAGTGGGCTTGGTAGTTTCTGGAGCCAGCTCTCCAACCCAATGAAGCCTAGAGTTACTGAAGGCTTTCCTGGTGGCGTGAAGCAGAATGATAATCCTTGGTGCAGACTATTTGATGTAATTATGAAGATAGGCCCATTTGAATATTTTGATCATATTCACCAGCTCCCCATCTCTTTCCCTAACTTCTCATCAATTCCATTTGTGCTTCCCAGGCTTTCTTGAGTGTGTTGTCATCCACTGGAGCCAGTTGACTTACCACAGACCACAATCTCAAAGAAAACTGACTCTCCCTCCAAAGAAGCTATTGACTATCCATGGCTCCTCAGTTAGCAGTGGTGGAGAGGTCTCATGAATACCCTCCCCCTCTATGCTAAAAAGGTTGACTGATCTGATCTTGTATAGGCAGCCACAGCTGCTGTGAGTTTGTGAGGGCAGTGGTCTTGTCATGTCCTGAAGACAGTGTTTTGTTTTGCTCCATTTCTCTCTGACATCTCTCTTACAATGTTTCAGCTCTCATTTCCAAAATGGTCCCTGGGTGTTGGGAAGTGAGGTGTTGTTGAGTAATGGTATAGATATCCCATTCGTGGTTGAGTATTCCATAGTCACTTGTTCTCTGCAGTTTTACTAGTTGTGAGTTTCTGTTAACTACCATCCACTGCACAAAGAAACATCTCTGATGATGTCTGAGAGCTGCACAAATTTATGGGCAGAGAGGTATGAATTTAGAGAGCAGGTTGATACCATGTCGATGTAGCAGAATGATAGCAGTAGGTTCACCCCTGGGGCCTGTGAGCTCCTCTACCATGGGTTCTTGACCAGTTTTGTAGTACCGGATATGGGTTGTCTCCTTTCATGTGATCCTTAAATCCAACTAGGAAGCAGTTGGTTACCTCAGAGAATTCATGCCACAATTGCACCCATTGGCATATCTTGCCCTAGCTGCCATTATGGTAACTCACAGTTTTCAGAGCTAAGACTGTTGATGGCTCCCCATCCCCAGCAGTCTGCATAGAACCTTCTAGTGTCATGAGATCTAGCCTGCCAGGAGGACACTTCCTGTCATTATTGACTTGGTTTCTCCATGTCCTGTGGCCAATATGTGCGTTGTCTTCAGTAATAGGGTCTTACCACCATGTTCTGGTGGCAATGAAAAGCAGTCACAGAGCTTGTATTGTTTAGAGGTTTTGAGGGCAACAGAAGCAGATGCATTTTATACTGGCCTTAGTATTTGGCAATTTATAGCTTTCTGGGAGATTAATATTTCCCAAATCAAATCCTTTATATTAATATATATGTGTATACATGGATATAAATATACGGGAATCTTATAAATTAATGAGTTTCCATATGGCTTTTTCAAACATCCTTAGTGCTAGTTATTCCTCACCCACCCCCTTCTCTGCACTGCCCTCCCATTCCTCTCTCTCCATTATTAAACTTAAACCTCTCTCTTCCTTTTTCCTTCATATCAAATTGAGTTTTTAAAAAGCTGCAGAAATTTTTCAGTGAAGAGTGAAGATTAATAATTATGAACAATTTTGTGTGCTTATTTGCAATTCATTTCTTTTCTTTGATCTGTTTATATAATTTGCCCGTTTTTATTAGTTGGTTGTTTCTTACTACTGATATCCAGGAGGACTTTTTGCTTATGTAAGTTCTTTCTGCAGTATACAGTTTTGAAGTATTTTTCCTAATTTAAGACTTGCCTTTTGTTCTTTTAAGTTTCGTTAAAAACAGAAATCCTTAGTTTTGAGGAAGTCTTTTTTTTTTCCTTTTTTGTGGATTATTTTGTGTTAGTTCTAATGAATCATTTTCTAACACAAGCTCACAAAGACTTCTTTGTTTTGTTTAGAAATTTTATAGATTTGGGTCCAACATGTATTTTTATAATCTGTTGGAAATTAATTATTATGTAGGGCATGAATATTAACCGGGGTTCAATCCTACATATGGATATACAGATGCTGTTAACACATTTTCCAAAATATGCATTTATTCATTTATGTATTTTGTGTGTATGTACACATGCATGATCCTGGCATGGCACACATATGTACATCAGAAGACATATGGGGGAAGGGTTTTTTTTCCCTCCACCATGTGGTTCTTCAGGATCCAGTTCAGGTTGTCAGACTTGGCAGCAAAAGTCTTCACCCACTGAGCCAGGTCAATAGCTCATAACATCATTTAACCTTGAGACTGTACTTTTTTCCTTCATATCCCACAGTAAGATTTGCAATGTCTTTGCCATTGAGAGCTGGCTAATGTTCCCAGTCACATGCTTGATATTTCACAAGATTTAGTCTTTAGAGTAAAATGCAGGTTCCTGTGTTCCTGGAAATCCTGGTATGGGTATATGTGGTACTGAATCTCCAATCCAGGTCCCTGCACATGCTAGGCACATGCTGTACCACTGATCTACATTCCTGGTACCAAGAATAGCCTTTAATATAATGTAGTTTGATAGCTGAAACAAATTTTTTCTACCCCTTTGAGACTACTTCCAGTAATACAGTTCAGGATTTATATTATACAGCAGTAGATATTCTTCGTGAACATTAATTTCTAATTTTACTCTGAGGATGGTGTATATATAAAGGTGATGCCTTGTGATAATTTATGATCTGTGCAGGCAAGGAGATTCGCTTTGCCTCAGGACCAAGACAACTGCACAGTCATCTTTGATTACTTTCTTCTCTCTGACTTTAAGATGTGATAAATTAATAATTTTTCTACTCTATTAGGAATCTATTGGAAAAGTATTTATCATTCTGCAATATACATGTTTTTGGTGAAACTGTAAACTGTTACTATCTGAGAACTGCATACAGAAAATTAAATAGCTCAGGTCCTGCCCACCATGAGATTATAATCAGTTACTAATATGAGAGCAGACTTTAATTTTTTCTGCAGAATTGAAGTGTCAAGCGTAAGGTCTGAGTTACAGAACTTCATCTACTTTTCTGGTAGAAATAAAGTTCTTAAAGGAATGGTAGGCATTAGTTTTTTTAAAAAAAATCAGCAATGAAATGATTACAAAGTGGGTTACTACATTTTTAGACTAGTTAAGAGAAATTTGGTATGCAATATGAAGAAAGGAAGAAGATCTGAAGTAAAAAGTCAAAGATGCATGTAGGTGGATATTCTTAAAGAGGCAAAACACTCCTGTTATAACAAGTTGCTTTTTAGAACAAGGTAAAACAATTAGTTGAACTTTGCAGTTCTACACAGTGATAATTAATATGGAATGAGTCTTCTGCTCCTGTTCACATATGAATCCCTGCAAAGCAGTTATTGCTTTGGAACAGAAGCATCATACTTTCAAATGAGCTGCTGCAACTAAAGAGACAAAAACAATTAAATAATGTTAACTGATTATAAATTATTAAAATGCATGCATGGCTCTGGCTGAATCCACTTGTGTACCAACAATTTCAACTATGGAGTAAATCAGTTAGCAACGTTTGCATGTCTTCTCTGCATATGTTACAGAAAATAGTTGTCAAGATGTCTAAGCTGTTAAAACAAACAGATTTGTAGTTCAAGCAGCCAGATTTGAGAACAGAGTGGTAGAGAGCAGATTACCATAGAGACCACTCTCTGTGGGCAAATTCCTCAAGTTCAAAAACCTGCAGCTGCTTCATCTTATGATGATAAAATTTATAATGTTCCACCAAGCAGCTAAAAGCAATGCTTTTGGCTCCCAAAGTGAGAGACAAAGACCTACTTGCTGAACTCTGAAAAAATGGAAATTCATTTTCAAAGAGAGGCAGACTTGAATGAGTTTAAACTACTTAGTGCGAAAGAGGAAGGAAAAAAAAAAAACTGTTAGAACATAGAGACTTGGCAAGTGGAGGTGCCGTTGGCTGAGCTTTCAGAACTCCCGACTCTTGACTGAGCACCAGGAAGCCTTGGAGTTGAGTGCAATTAATAGAATGTGGAAAGCAAAAGATAGCGGTTCTCATATTAAGTTGGGGATTAGATTAAATCCCCAGGTTCATCAAGGAGAGGTGACAAAGATATCTTAAAATTGCCAAACTCTTGGGAAAAATAAAACGTTTTAAAGTATAAAAGAAATACGAAGTACCTTTCATATTTTGTTTGTTTCTTCTTCCTTTTCTCCTAAGGAAAAGTATGGTTTGTAACCCGCAATTATTGGTTCCTACCTCTGTTGATCCACCTGGCAACAGATTGGGTGATCATCAAGGACTATTCTGTTTGTGTTAACATGTTGCACTGTACCAATCTTCAAAGGACTCTGTGCATTTGAGCAGAGCTTTATAACTTGAAAACTAATTTTCCCTGACACTCTTTATTTTACTTTGAGATTTAAGATCCAGGATTGGCAAACCACAATCAGCACACCAAATTCAAGCATCCACCTGTACTTTTTTTTTTTTTTTTTTTTTTTTTTGAGATACAGCCTTACAATCTAGCCCTTGCTGGCCTTGAATTCATGAAACCCTCTGCCCATGCTAGAATTACAGGCTTGAGTCACCTCCTGCTTTTGAAAATAAAGTACTTTTCATACAGCCATGGTCATTCTTTATATCATTTTCTATGGCTGCTTTTATGTTACAAATGGAGAGTAGTTACAATAGAGATTGCACAGCCCGCAAAGACTAAAATATTCATTCTCTGTCCCTTTGAAGTGAAGGTTAACCAAGCCAGTTTAGGGGCTCTGTTAGAACCCTCTTTAGTCACTTCTCTTATTGGCATTTGCTTTCTAAGGATATTTATAATTTCAGTAACATTTACAGAGGCACTAGCTATGCAGAGACAAGAATGGTGCTTGATTTATTCTTGGGCTCACTGAAATACTTCAAAAATACTAACAAATTGAATTATCTTTGATTCTTTTAAACAGTCTTATATGGTTACAATCCTCATCTTCAGATCTGGAAATGTGATGAAGTAAACTTTTGATTCACCTTGTTGGAAAACACGGCTATTGGAAAAATACTATTCAAATACATTTAAAGTATGTCTTTTACTCTGTTTTTAAATATCACTGAACACAGCATGTTCTTTGTGTTAAGACAATTTGTTGATGGCAGTGTACTTTGAATCTGCAACTAGAGCTTACAAAGTCAATGCATAATCAATATTTCATTACCTAGTATGCAAATGGATAGTTTCTTTGGTTTATAGCTATAAACATTCTTTTCAGGCTTTTCTCTGTTTCATCTATATTTGCACTGGTTAGAATAGGCTTCTTACATGTTGAACCATTACTACAAAAGACAGGCCACACCAGCACTGACACACACAAAAAAAGCTTTATGTGCAAGTTCTCTCTCTCTCTCTCTCTCTCTCTCTCTCTCTCTCTCTCTCTCTCTCTCTCTCTCTCTCTCTCTTCACTTAATATTCCATAGAACAGTGAGTCCAAGATAAAGTGTAACCACTAGGGAAATGGAAAAGCAGAGAGATCAATTCTTTACAATTTCTTTCAGAAAATAAAAGCAGAAGAAATAGTATGATCTCAGCACCTTAATGACAAACTCAGAAAAGACATTATTAGAAAGGATAATTACAATCTGATATCATAACTGTCTGTAAAGATTTTCAGAAAAATACTTAAAACCTAAAGTGAATAAAAATAATATATGCCACAAGAAAATGAGATTTCCTTGAGGAGTGAAGGTTAGTTCAATATTATAAAACATATTAATGTAACTTAACATATCAATATCTCAATAACAAAAAATGACTCTGTCAATGGATGCAAAAATAGAAAAAATCCAACACAAATTGTAAATTATTTTAGAGAAGAAGTAACTAAAGGACATTACCTCAACTTGATTAAGCATAGAAGATCTAAAGTTAAACTGAGTTATAAGAAACTAGTTGTTTTACCCAAGACTGAGAATAAGGTAAGGTCCTACCTAGTACAGGAGGGAAAAAGAATGAAATAAAAAGTCTATAAAATAGCAAGGAAAAAAAAGTTGTCTTTGTTTGTAGATGATGTAGTTATATGTAGAAAAGTGAAAGGAATGAAAAAAATAAAATCAAGAAACTAATAGCAAGGTTACAGATATAAGGTTGATGGGAAAAACATCTTTCCTATATGCCTTCAATTCCTTAGAATTTACATAAAACACAAAATGTTATCTATAATAATCCCCCAAAATAAAATACTTAAATATAAATTTTGAAGAAAAATAAGGTCTGTATAAGGAATGCCATAAAATTTGATTAAAGTATTAAGAACCAAACAAATAAAGAAGTATGTCATGTTTGTAGATAGAAGACTTATTGAAGTCAACTCATTGCATAGCAAAATTCCAGAAAGTTATTTTGAGGTGGCAGCAAGCAGACTCAGAAATTTATATGAAAAATAAAATACTCAAAGTTACCAACATGACCTTGAAAAGGGCAACATCAGATACCAATCATATCCAACCTCAGTACTTTACTTAGTATTTAATTAAGTAGATAGTTATGGTAAATAAGACAGGGTCATACTAGTGAAAGGTATAACAGATTTAGCTATTAACTAGCATAAAATCAGAAATGAACCAAAAATATACATCTAATTGATCTTTGAAAATTAAAAGAGGGAATCCGATGGAAGAAGAATAGTTATTTCAACATATGGTACTGAAATAATTAGTTATCTGCACAGAGCCACCTCTCCAGCCCCAGAAAATATTTTTAACACACATATTAGTTCCAAGACTAGCCACCAATTAACACAAAGAGCACTAAAAAACTTATCCATTAGAAAACAAACTCAAACATAGTAAAAAGGTTTCGATATATATTACTAGAGCACTACAAACTAAAACAGTAATGACGTCTATATTATAAGAATGATCAGGGCTGGAGAGATGGCCTAGCGGTTAAGAGCGCCGACCGCTCTTGCAGAGGACCCGAGTTCGATCCCCAGCACCCACATGGCGGCCGAGAACCGTCTGAAACTCCAATTCCAAGAGAACTCCAGTTCCAGGGGAATCCGACACCCTCTTCTGACCTCCGCGGCATTGCACGACACGGGTGCACAAACTTGCTTGCAAACAGTACATTCATACACATACAGAAATAAAAACAAAAAAAAGAATGATCAAAAGCCAGTGTATTGAAAACGTCAAATGTTCATGAGAATTTATAGCAATAGAAACTCATTTATTGATGGAAGAAATGCAAAATGGTATGTTCAGTTTAGAAGACAGCCTGTGGATTCCTATAAAGTTAAACATAGCCATATCATAACACCAAGTAATCATATTTTCATTATTTATTCAAATGAGTTATAATTTATATTTTATAAATATATTTTATACATTCACATAAAATACATCATTTATATCAGTTTTATTCATAATTTCCAAAAGCTAGAAGCCACCAAGGTGTTTTTAATAGGTAAAGAGATAAACAGTAGTATACCTATACAGTAGAAGATTATTTAAAAATAAAACAAAATGAGCTATTGAGCTATCAAAAACGCAAAGAATTTAATGTGTATTTCTAAATAAAAAGCACCAATTAGAAGGAGCTACATATAGTATAATTCTAAATATATTTGGCTTTCTGAAAAGCAAAACCTTATGAAGCAATAAAAGATCGGATGGTGCCAGGCGTTCACTGGTCAAACATAAGTACTTCTAAGACAAGCCAGCACTATGACTCACAGTAGCGTGTCATTTCAACACATAAAGAACTTTACAAAGCAAGGAGTAATTCCTCATGCTCTACATTATAATGGTCATGTTGGAGCCAGGTGCCGTGGCATACAACTATAACTACAGCACATTGGAAGCAGAGGCAGGAGGATCACAAGTGCAAAGCCAGCTTAGGCTACATGGACTCCTACACCAGGGATACATAGTGAGACACTCTCTTCAACAAAGAAACAATATAGTGTTCCATTGTTTGTTTATTACATTAATGCAAGATTAATGTTAGCAACAGGAGAAATATAGTGAGGACTAAAACCACAATGCTCTCTATTTTCTGTGTAGTTTTTCTATAAACTTAAAATTAAGATTAAATTTATATAAAATATAGAGAAGTTTCTTTTGTAGGATCAGAGGTTACTTGCACTAATACATTTAGCGTCTGGTTTTGACTTCCCAAATTCTTTGACAACTTTGACCTTTCGATATTGACTCTTCCAGAAACAAGTATTTACCTTGGTAGCCTAGGGAACTTCGTAGCTGTTTCTCACCTGGCTAGACATCAATCTTGGCCTTAGGCTTTGCTGTCCAAATTTGTCTGCTTGATGAATAGTCATGAGTGAAATGCTTTTCCTCAAGCTGATGACAAGTAAATTCTGCCTTTTGATCCTTAGGGTGTTGGGCACCCAGATGGCACTGAACTTGTATAAATAATTGCTATTGCCCAGGTCCTTGACCCACAGAAAATGAGGCCTGGTATGTTGTTTCTCATGTCTAAGGCTACAAACAGGTTCTCTTTCCAATCCTTGAGGCTGTTCCTGGCCTGTCTTGACCAAGCCCTTCAGGTAGCACCACCATAGGTTATTCAAAGCACCACTGAGCAACAAAGAATATTCATGCTCTATTCCAGAAAACCCTTCCTGCTTTCAGTCATCCAGGATTTCCCTGAGTAAGCCATACTTACCTCCTTTGAGTCTCAGTTTGCATGATCCTTTCTGCTCACTTTTTCTCCTCATCAAACAGCACTTAGAAATTCAGCAATTTCCCAAAGCATTTTGTCCATTTGCTCCCTGGATAGTCCTATATCCTACCTAATGCAATAAACTTTCTTTAATCACTCTTGTCACTCAGCCTTTTCAGATTCCTGCCCAGTGGAAGTCCCAAGCAGGTGTCACCTGGTGTAGTTGAGGTATAGGGTAGCCATCATGATGAAGTCGCCTGCATAGATGATGCTAAGTGTTATTTCACTTTCACAGTACTTTTATGCCACATCTTTACAGTAGAGATTTTTAGGCTGGTTTCTGAAATGATGACAATAATATGGAATATCTAATAAAATAGAAATGAAAGAATAAAGTAATGTGTCCCAAAGAGAAAACAAGTTTTCAAATAAGAAAGCTGTTGAGGGACCAGATATGGTGGTAAATAACCTTTAATGCTAGTATGAGGATGAAACAGCAGATCTCTGTGAAATCAAGGCAGGCCTAGTCTACATAGTGAGGGCCAGGCAAGCTGAGGCTACAATGAACCTTGTCACACACACACACACACACACACACACACACATGCACACACACACACACAAAAAGTAAAATACCAGATCAAGCTGGGCCTGGTTGTGCACACCTTTAATCCCAGCTCTCTAGAAGCCTTGGAAACAATGATTGGATTATCCACCTGTGATCAAAGTGGCCTCAAATACATGAAAAGATACAGCTATTCCTTTAAGGAAGTGGCTCTGCTGTCACTCCTTTGATCCTCTCAGTCCTATCACAGGCAGTAGGGGGTTGTGGTCCCTGGAGCAAGAGGGGAGCTATAGCCCTATGAAATGCTACACACTCACCCACCCTTCCTCTGAATACCTAACTCCTTAAACACGATCAGTCATCTTCACATTATGGTATGAGATATTTGTGTCTAAACTGAACTGAGAAATGATGTCTGAAATACACAAAACATCAATAAAAGCATTATATAAAAAAGATATCTGTTAAGAAAACACACACAAAAATTTATTAATGAGATTTTTGTGTAATCAGCTCACTGTATTGATGTCTTTTTAAAAACTGAATTTAGGGCATGTCCTGACTTGTCATCAGAGTGAAGAAAATTTCTATGAGAATAAAAGAAAAGAACGGGCCCAAAGGTCATAGAATCCAGCAAAGTTTGTGTGGCAAGGAAACTTGACTTGACCTAGACTTGGAAAGAAGGACTAAGATTCAGTAAGGCAAGGAAAGAGGGCCTTGGAGAAGAAGAAAACCTTACTATGTCTGGTGAAGCTCTAGAGCTCCTGCCTCCAGAAGCACTTGACTTGCTTTATCCAGTTGTTTTTTTATTTTATTTCATTGAGTTAGAAGAAAACTCCCAATAGAATCATCTAAGACATGGTGAGCTCTCTTCTCTGCAAACTATGATGGGACACACTTTGCATGTCCTTCCTTGCCCCTTGGTAAACCCTGAACATCATAGAGATGCATGAGCCCAAGGGGGTAATGTTCTTTATAGAATCATTCATCTTCCATAATATGACAGCACATAAGCTACATTATCATAGTCTTTCCCTCCAGCAGCAGATGGCAAGGTGTTAGGTGAGGAGCAGAATGAAGACACCTCCAAATTATGGTTAACTTTGTCTTTAACCCATAGAAGAAAAGTGGGTTTGGCTTGACTAAAAGCCTTATATCCTCAGTTGCTCATCAAGCAGATGCTGATAACTGTTCTAGTTTGTGGCCTTTGAGTGTGGTCATTAGTACAAACTCATCTCTGGAAATGACTCCCTCCCAAGAACCATACTGTACTTAAAACAAAAATTGAAACTTCAGCATGTTTCAAAATATAGCACAGATGTCTCTATCTGCATTATCTTCTAAGATACATTAGAACAATCCAACACATCAGACACAACTTTAGAGCAGAGACAACTGGAAACAAGAGCATGCCTGGGGGTCAACTTCCAGAGGAAGTCTACAGAAGACTGAGCACTGGTGTAGGAAGTTTACCCAAAAAGACAGACAGCAATAAGAAGCTAGAGGTCAAGCTGCTAGCCTCACAGAACTGACTTGCTTTCTGTCTCCAATGCACACCAACTGTGTGATCTTGTACATTTGTGATTGATTGAGCTGCAGAGGCCAGATAATCATAGGATCTTGAGGGAATTCTCAAAATACATAAATTTTCTTAGATAATTGTGTCTTTTCTAGATAAAATAACTCAATCATTACTGTTTTCACAAGTCATCTTCTATCATTATGTATTTCTTCCAATAGAGAAAAATGAAAAATTCCTGATTGTAACAGTTATAATGTGTTGATTATATTTTATCTTCCAATAGGAATAGAAATTTGTGGAATTTTTGACATTGGTAAATTAACAAATGAAGAGACTATGGAGGTGGCCTTGCTATAAAAATTACAACATGATAATATTATTGTGTTGAAAAGACCATCATTGCTTTAAGGATCAATACTAAAGCATTTACAGATGAAATGATATGATTTCTGAAGATTAAAATTATCTTTGAAAGAGAAGTATGCAGAAGAAATAGAACTTGCCAAGTGTTGACATGTATTAAAGTTCTTAAAGAATATTTTTATTGAGTTTTGATACTTTTGTGCAAAATACTTTGAGCATATTTAGACGTCTCCTATCTGCACCTGTCTTATAACCCTCTTGCCTGATTTCATGTTCTCTGTTGGGTATATTGAGGTTTATAGTTCCAAGTTTGTGTCACAGAATGTCTTTCAGTGAGGCTCCAGGCACTGGAGCTGGATCGACCTATGCAGCCTCACATCCTTAGAGAAAATCAGGTCTTCCTCTCCCAGCAGTGATCAGTTGCCAATAGTTCTTTAGCTAAGGTTGGGTGGGTTTTCTTACCCAAGTCCCCACTTTTGTGCCAGGATTTGTCTGGCTTGAGCTTGCTAATTCATATTAGTTGCTGCCCAGCTATCTGGGAACACTGTATCCTTGTGGTTATCCACCACCTCTGGATCTTACAATCTTTCTACACCCTCTTGTGCAGTGGTCCCTAAGCCTTGAGTGGCAGAGATTTATTTGATGTAGGTGTCCTATTCAGGGATAAAGACACCACAGTCTCTTATTCTTTGCACTTTGGCCAGTTGTGACTTTCTTGGTTAATACCATCTGTTGCATAAGGAAGTTTCTCCAGTAAGAATGAGAGATACATTAATATTCTTTCTTCTCCCTGTTCTGGAATATTCCCTGAGCCTCAGGTTTAGGGTTTATATTTTAGATGTGTCACGTGGGGCTGGACACCTCACAGACACTTATTCTCTTCATGTCGCAAGTTGTGGAATTTTGTAATATTCTCTATATATTGTGAAAAGAAGTTTTCTTGAGGGGTGAGAGGTATACTTGTCTGTAACTAAAAAGATAAATATTTAGACTACAGTAAGAAATGACATTTGTGCCGGGCGTGGTGGTTCACGCCTTTAATCCTAGCACTTGGGAGGCAGAGGCAGGTGGATCTTTGTGAATTCAAGGCCAGCCTGGTCTACAGAGTGAGTTCCAGGACAGCCAGGGCTACAGGGAGGGAGACCCTGTCTCAAAAAGACCAAAAAAAAAGAAATGACATTTGTAAAGGGATGTGATAAATATTTAGACTACAGACAGAAATGACTTTTTTTTTTTTTTTTTTTTTTCGAGACAGGGTCTCCCTGTAGCCCCAGCTGTCCTGGAACTCACTCTGTAGACCAGGCTGGCCTTGAACTCACAAAGATCCGCCTGCCTCAAAATGACATTTGTATAGGGATGTGATAGAAGTAGTTTTTTTTTTTTTTTCTAAGATATATGACCTCTGCAGTCATGTGTATTTGGCTGTGTTTACAATACCACACATGAGTTCCTTACCAGTGAGTGAGACTAAGTCCAATTAGCCAGCTGCTGATTACCCTCAAGATAAAAGTGTCACTACTATACAAGTAGAGATCATTTGTTGGTCTTATCTTCAAGTTCCAGGAGGCACTCAAGAGCTGGGGCATTGGCCTGAGTTATTTTGTGGATCTCTTGGACCACTCAGATCAACAACTGGCAGGAAGGTTTCCTCTGCCTAGCACTCTGGTTTTTGTTATACAGCCTTCAGGTATATACATACTACATACAAATGCTGGCAAGGAATTGGAGAGGTAGAACCCTCAATTACTGCTGGTAGGATTGAAAACTTGTGCAATCATCGTGGAAATCAGTGTGGAGAACTCTTAAAAACTAAAAATACATCTAAAGTATGATCTGGATATAACACTCCTTGATATATACTTAGAGGCTTCGTCGTCATACCGCACAGATACTTGCTCAACCATGTTTTTTGCTGCTCTTTTCACAGTAGCCAAGAAATGCAAACAACCTAAATGCCCCTTAACCAATGAAGATATAATGAAAATGTGGTACATTTACACAATGGAGTTCTACTCAGCAGAAGAGAAAAACAAAATCATGAGGTAAATAGATGGAACTGAAAACCATTATACTAAGTAACACAGACTCAGAACAACAACTGACATATATTTGCTCTTATTTGTGCATTTTAGCATCAAATCCTATGTGAATATATATCCAGATGTAACTACATGGAAAGGAACTATGGTGGTAAAGGGGAAGAAGAAGCTTGAGGGAGATAGGCATTTTCAAGGGATAAAGGAGGAAAATGGGAAATACTTAAGAATGAAAGTTTTTGATAGTCATATGTTAATATTACATACTATTATTTAGTTTTGTTTATGCTTGAAAATATTAATAATAAAAATATTTTAAAATTGTATACTATGGAGACCATTTCCAAATCTTTTTTTGATTTATCCAGTTAGAAATCTTTCATATTTTCTTTTAGAATATGAATACATATCGTCCATCCATATATGGTAATTACAATGTGTTTATACAAGTGGTAGGACAACTCTAGAGCCCATTAAGAGATTCACATTGGAATAGCACAGTTGCTTTCAGGTACAATGAAATATAATAATAAAGTTGCTCAGTTTGCCTGCCAACTGGGGATTTGGTGTTAGAATCCACAAATGAGGGAAACCATTCGCTTTTTTTTCACTGAGACTGTGTTACTTCACTTAGCATAATGGCTTCGAGTTCTAGCCATTTACCAGCAAAGCTCATGATGTCATCTTTTTTTTAAGTTTTTTTTTTTTAGAAATTTTTTAATTTTTATTTTATTTATTTATTTATTTATTTATTTATTTATTTATTTATTTGAATGTATTGTCTGCATGGAGGTTTGTGCACCCATGTCGTGCAAAGCCGTGGAGGTCAGAAGAGGACCTCAGATTCCCCTGGAACTGGAGTTCTCCTGGAATTGGAGTTACAGACGGTTCTCAGCCGCCATGTGGGTGCTGGGGATCGAACCCGGGTCTTCTGCAAGAGCAGTCGGCACTCTTAACCGCTAGGCTATCTCTCCAGCCCCTCATGATGTCATCTTTACCACTGCATAGAACTCCATTGCGTAGACGTACAACATTTTTGTTGTCCAGTCATCAGTTGAAGGGCATTTGGATTGGTTCCAGCTCTTTGCTATTGTGAACAGAGCTGCAATAAAAAATAGCTGTACATGTATCTTTGCAGTAGGATGCATCTTGTGGGTATATACCCAGGAGTGGTATGGCTGGGTCAGGTGGTAGGCTCATTTTGAGTCTTTTAAGGGTTCTCCACCCTGCTTTCCACATTGGTTGTACCAGTTTACATTCCCACCAGCAGTGGATGAGTGTTCCCCTTTCTCTACAACCTCTCCAGCGTTTGGTGTCTTTTGTAGTCTTATTGGAGTGAGATGATTCCTTAATGTGGTTTTAATTTGCATTCCCTTAATTATTAATGATGTTGAACACTTTTGAAGATGTTTCTCAGCCATCTTTACTTCCTTTCTGGTGAAGTCTCTGTTCATCTCTTTATCTTTTGAGTAGGTCATATGTTTTCTTCTTTATTTTTTAACTATCAGTGGTGAAGGATTCCTCCCACTCTGTGGGTTTCTCTTCACTTACTTGATTGTTTGTTTAGCTGTACAAAAGCTTTTGAGTTTGATGAGGTCCCACTTGTCAGTTGTTTTCCTTATTTCCTGTGCAGCTGCTGTTTGATATAGAAAATCTTTTCCTATGCCTATGTCTTTTACATTGCTGCTGACTTTTTGTTCTATCACCTTCAGGGTTTCAGGTTGAAATCTTTGATCCACTTGGAGTTTATTTTTGTACAGGGTGAGAGGTAGGGGTTTAATTTTGTTCTTCTACAAATGGTGATCCCGTTTTGCTGACACGATTTGCTGAAGATGCTATCTTTCCTCCACTGAGCTTTTTTGGTCCCTTTGTCAAATATGAGGTGGCTGAAGTTATATGAGCTCAAGTTTGGATCTTCAATTTTGTTCCATTGGTCAATAGTTCTGTTTTTTTGGCAGTACTAGGCTGTCTTTATGACTATAGCCCTGTAATATAGCTTGAAATCTGGTAATGTAGTCCCCCCAGTATTGCACATTTCACTCAGAGTTGCTTTAGCTATTTGTGGTCTTTTATTTTTCCGTATGAGTTTAAGGACTTTTTATTCCAAGTCTGTGAAAAAGCTCATGGGGATTTTCATTGGGATTGCATTGAATCTGTATATTAATTTGGGTAAAATGGACATTTTTACTATATTAAATTTTCCAATCCATGAGCATGGGAGGTTTTTCATTTTCAGAATACATCCATCATGACCAGGTTGGATTCATACCAGAGATGCAGGGATGGTTCAACATATATAAATCAATAAATATCATAAAACACATAAATGGGGGCTGGAGAGATGGCCTAGTGGTTAAGAGCGCTGACTTCTCTTGCAGAGGACCCGGGTTCGATCCCCAGCACCCACATGGTGGCTGAAAACCTTCTTTAACTCCAGTTCCAGGGGAATCTGGCACCCTCTTCTGACCTCCATGGCATTGCACGACACGGGTGCACAGACCTACATGCAGACAGTGCATTCATACACATATGAAAATAAATTTTAAAAAAATTAAAAAAAACACATAAATGGATTGAAAGACAAAAACCACATGATCATCTCAACTGATGCAGGAAAAGCTTTCAACATAATCCACCATTCCTTCATGCTTAAAGTCCTAGAGGAAATTGGACTGAGGGATCATTCCTCAATGTAATCAAAGCCATATACAGGAAACCCACAGCCAACATGATCCTAAATGGAGAAAAGTTAGAAGCATTCCCCTTAAAGGCAGGAACTCAGCAAGACTGTCCACTATTGCCACTTCTCTTCAATATAGTGCCTGAAATGCTTGCTAGGACAATAAGGCGAGAAAGGGAAATTAAAGGAGTACTAATTGGAAAAGAGGAAGTAAAACTATCCCTTTTTGCAGATGATATGATAATTTACGTAAGGGATGATAAAAACTCCACCAGAAAACTCTTAGAAATGAGTAAAAGTTTCAGAAAAGTGGCGGGATACAAAATAAACCTAGAAAAATCAGTAGCCTTTACACTAACAATAAGCAACTGGAGAAAGAATTCAAAGAAACCTTCCCACTCACAACAGCAAAAAAAAAAAAAAAAAATCCTAGGAATAAACCTAACCAAAGACACCAAAGAGCACTACAACAAAAATTTTAAAACCCTAAAAAAGGAGATTGAAAATGACATCTTTCCTATTTTAAAGCATCAAATTTATTGTAAATTTCCAGGACTGGATAGATATTTCAGCAGTTAAGATCACTGACTGCTCTTGCAGAAGACTTGGGTTCAATTCCCAGCACCCACAGGATGGTTAACAACTGTCCCTAACTCCAGCTCCAGAGGATCCGGTGCCCTCTTCTGACCTCTGTGGACATTGTAAGACAGGGGTGCACTTACATATAAATAGGCAAAACACTCATAGACATAAAATAAAAATAAATAAAATATTAAATATTTATAGTAAATTTCCATAGTAGCTTTTAATTCAAAGTCTCTTTGTTGAATCACAGCCAACTATATTTTCTTGTTTGTTTTGCTCTATGTGGCCCACACCCTCCAGAGGCAATGGGAGTATGCCTACTCAGAAAACATGGGTTTGTCCCTTTAAGACATTGGTTATTCTAGTAGGCCAGATCACAAAGTAGCATGAAGAAAACCGGTCAAGCCCCCCGCATCTCTCTCTTTGGCACAGAGAGTTAAGAGAAACTCCAGTGGTGGTGTTTTTATAGCTCCTTGTTTTTGGTTCTGCCCAGTATCAGACTCCTCTATATTCTTTGTCATGTAGGTTATCTTGAACTAAACCATGTGACGTGGAAATTATTGGGACCACTTTAAGGATATAAAACTCAGATATTGACGACTATCCCTCTTATTTTTACTATAAGCTATCCCTTTTAATGAACAAGTCTCTGGATTAAGAGGGGAGCCTGTTTCCCTTTAGGTCCTCACTCTGTTGTCTCTGATATAAACATCATTATTTCTTAATACTCTCACCTTAAAGCTCAATTATGGCTTGCATGGTCAAGACTATTCCCCAAAGGTAACTAGTTTAATCTCATTTTATTGACCAGTAGTCCTTCTATGCCTATACTCTTCTTTGTTTAATACAAGTAGGATATCAACCAATAAAACTCTGTGTATTATTAGGCATGTTGTATGTAGTAACAATAGTAATATCATTATTATTATAATAATTATCTGAGAACTCAGGTATCAGAACAAAGTTCTTATCAACAGGTAAGACCCTGTTCAACTGTTCAGATTCTCTTGTTTCTCCTACATTTTATGTTTAAATCCTAGAAATGACTCTAATGTAAGGCAAACATCAGTGTGAATCCAACTTACCAACTTGGAGTCACAATTATAATTCCCCTTCATGCCTTGGGAAACAAGTTTTTTACTATGATGACAGAGGGAACAGTTTGTACATTAGGTCTTGGGCAAGGCAAAGTTCATTTACCAGGTTATTTTCCCTGTCCAAATAGTGAGACTACTACCACTATCCATTTTTATACCTACTTCTTTCCAATGTGTTGACTCAACCTCTATCTTTTCTACCAAACAACACTAAAAATATCATCCTCCATGAATTTTTTGTACAGTCATTCATTCAAAAAGCATTGAATAACTGACCAGTTGTTTGGGAAACTCTGTTTCCTTGTAGTCAGCCACCACTTCTGGATCTTACAGTTTTTCCACCACCTCATCTACAATGATTCCTGAGTCTCAGAAGGCAGAAGTTCAAGCAGGTGTCTTATACAGGAATAGGCATTCTGTAAGCACTTGTTTTCTGTACTTCAGCCAGTTGTGAGTTTCTGTGTTAATCCTTTTCTGCTGCATCAGGAAATTTATCTGGTCAGAGTTGAGAGATGGGTTAATCAATGCATATAACAATAAGTCATTAGGAGTCAGATTAATACTATATCTATTTAGTAGAAAACTGCTATAGGGCTCTCCACTACAGCTTGTAATCGTCTAGCCACAGGTTCTTAAGCCTATTATCAATATTGTATATGGGTGCCATCTCATGAAGTGGACCTTAAATCCAATAGGAAAGTAGTTTGTTACTCCCATAATACTCATGCCACTATTGCACTAGTTGGGGTATCTTGGCGAGGTAAGTTATAATTTTAATTCATAGGAGTCACAGTGGGGTAAGGATTCAGAACAATAGTCACAGCATGCATAAGTCCTGTAAAAGTTCAAACTCCACAAAACTCATAGCATAGACATGTGGAAGTGGGTAAGAAATCAATGGCTGCTGGGTTTGAGAGAGTCAGTCGTTTTTAAGGATATGACTCTTGGTAGTTTGACAGGGCTCTGGGGTGGACCCACACTGGATGGGGACACATATTAGACTTTATCGCATATATATATATATATATATATATATAATCAAAATATATTGTATTAAAAACACAAAAATTCAATAAAAAGGCATTGAGAATTTATTCACACAAATGCACCATGCTTACATATAGGTATGTATAGATTAGCCACAGTAAGTGTAGAATGTTCAATAGACACTTTTATTTTATTTTTTAATATTTATTTATTTATTTATTTATTTATTTATTTATTTATTTTGGAGGCAAGGTTTCCCTATAGCCCTGGCTGCCCTGGAACTCACTCTGTAGACCAGGCTAGCCTTGAACTCACAGAGATCCACCTGCCTCTACCTCCTGAGTGCTAGGATTAAAGGCCTGTGCCACCAAGCCTGGCTCAAAGGTTTTTAGCTGCCATGTGGGTGCTGGGAATCGAACCTGGGTTCTATACAAGAGCAGTCTGCACTCTTAACCACTGAGCCATCTCTCCAGCCCCCAATAGACACTTTTAAACTAATTAAATATCTAAATTCTTTAGTAGAATATTTTTAAATGCAGTAAACAAAATTTACCATGTAAAACTAGAATACCAATTTTTATCAAATAATTGATGCTGTCAGAGCCCATGTGAAAATGAAAATTAGTACAAAAACTGTTTTTCTCTAAGAGCCTACTCTCTGAAGGCCTAAGTAGGTATGTATGTTGGGAAGTAGCAGCAGGTTGAATAACACAGTTAAGTAACATACTAGATAAACGCAGTATTCATTCCAGGTTTTTGCCATCTGACAGCAAGTTGATCCCATGCTTTCCAGAAAAGCACATGGAAAATAAAAAAACTTCTTTGAAAACTAAATTCATGAATATGAATAGCATTTGTTTTTATCACTCATGTGCCTTTCCTCTCCCACTGACATCCTTTTTCTCAACAAGCCTGGTCCTATTTTTATGTCTTCTATATGTGTGCTTTCTTATTTGGTTGCTGTGAGAAAATACTGATCACAAGGACTGAGGGAGGAAAGGGTTTATTTCATCTTACACTTCCAGGTCACGATGTATCCTTGAGAGAAACCAAGGCCAAAATTCAAGGCAGGAACCTGGTGGCAGGAACTGAATCAGAGACTATAGAGGAATACTGCTTTACTTGCTTGCTTCCCTGCAGCTTGCTCAGCTACCTGTCTGACACAGCCCAAGCACATCTTTCTGGGGATGGCACTGCCCATAGTAGGCTGGGCTCTCTTACATCAATTAGCAATGAAGAAATTACTCACAGAGATGCCCTCAGGCCAGTCCTTCCAGGAAATTTCCAACTGAGTTTCCCTATTCCAGCAGGTGTGTCAAGAGACAACCGCAACTAACCAGCACAATTGGCCCTGGTCAACTTGACACACAAACACATCACTATTAAACAGCAATCTTTTGGGGTTTTGTTTGCTTATCTGAAAACTTTATGTTAATGTCATAAAAATAGAGTACAACCTTGAAGGTCCCCACAGTCTTAAAAAATTCCAATAATTTTTTGGAATTTTGGAACCCAAAAGCTGGGTGTAGTGGCACATGCTTTAATCCCAGCACTTGGGAGGCAGAGGCAGGCAGATCTCTGTATGTTCAAGACCAGCCTGGTCTAGAGTGAGAGCTCCAGGCCAGCTAGGACTAAAGGGAGATCTAGGACTAAAGGGAGATCCTATTTCAAAAAGACCAAAAAAAAAAAAAAAAAAAAAAAAAAGAAAATTCCAATAATTTAAAAGCGTGGTGGTGCACACCTGTAATTCCAGCACTCAGGAGGCAGAGGCAGATGGATCTCTATGAGTTCAGTGCCAGCCTGGTCTACATAGTGAGTTCTAGGACAGCTGGGGCAATAGGGAGACCCTGTCTCAAAAAGACCAAAAAAAAAAAAAAAGTCCAACTTCTCTTTCAAAGTCCAGTGTCTCAAATGTCTGCTCCTGTAAAATGAAAAAGAAATTATATGTTTTCTTCTTTCAAAAGGGAATACCTAGACACACTTATGTAAAACCATAATTGAGCAATGTAGCTCAATATCTATTATCTAGGATTCATTCGTGATCTTCTGGGCTACAAAGGCTTGGCCATTCCACTTTGTTCAGCTGTGCCACATGGCTTGTATCCTGGCTCAGCTAGTTCAGCTCCTCTCCACACCTGCCACTGTCCTTGATGGTCATCCCTCTGTTCTGACATCTCTAATATCATGGGGGGGGGGTTCTCCACTTCATCACTGGCCTCTCCTAGCCTCACACTGTGTCGAGCCTCAGACTCTCTTCATGACTTCTTCGTTTACTGTCAGCTGTCATGTCCCCCAAACCATTACCACATGGGAGACTCTTATACATTACCAAGTCCAGCAGAGATACAGCCTTGGTCCCCTGTAGACCACACCTTCTGTGTGTTGACCCTGAGGAGAAATGTCTCAGAAGATTTCACCTCAGTGACACTAGACTCTGTGAGTCACAACTGATTTTTTCAGCTCTGACTGACCAGCACAGAATTAGGGGTGCTAGCGGGATCTTGGATGGGAGCTTATTTACTGGTGCAAGGGCTGCTCCTCAGAAGCTACACAGCACAGAAGAAAGTGATACCCGTCCCCTGTCTCCTGCCAAAAGTTGTGTCAAAAGACCCTAAGGGAGGGGTGAGGACTCATGGATCCTCCAAAAAGAAAACACAGAAAAACTAACTACCTCCAGTTGTCTACCCTGCTAACCTCTTCAGCAGTAACGGAGTACTAGAACAAAATGTCAGTCTCTTCTTGCCCTGGGAGTCTGGGAAGTTGTATGGAGAGTTAAGATTTGGAGTCCTCAACAGTTTTTTTGTATTTTTTTTTTCCCCTGATAAGCCTGTATTTAACTCTGCTGATGGTGAAGCACAGCAGGTTCCTGGAAATGCTAAGTCATCACTTCTCACAAGGAAAAGTAGCTTGGTGATGTAAAACCTGAATTTGTTTGCCATGACATTCCACTCAACAGTTTTAATTAATTGGCTAAGAGCCTTTCTTATCTTCCAGAAGAGGTGAATACTTGAAAGATAAATTCCTAGCACAAGGTTTACTTAGAGCTGATCTTTATCTCCTTCTATTACTTTTAATGGACTTGTAGCTTGCTTAGACTTACTTAAGTTTTTTTTAGTAAGATTAAAATCTGAATGAACATGTTATCCATTCTGCTGCAAAAGAATGGCAGGGAACTGCTAAAATTAAAAAAGAAAAGAAAAAGGAAAGAAACCAGATGTCAAGAATGTGGTAATTCATGCCCATTTGTACATACAGAATTATAAATGGAAGCAATTGATATGTGTGGGTATTAATAAAGAAATCAGTGAATTCCATTAAGTCAGAATGTAGAGGCTCTAATTGTGAGCTAGGAATTCTGTAGCAAAATCATTCAGTATATAGCAAGTAGTTAAAGTATAAGTACACTCTCATTTTTTAGTGTTTGAAGATTTCCTACATGCATATAATGGATTTTAATCAAATACAGCCCCTTTCCTTCCCTTCCCTCCAGTCCGATTTCTCTTTTATTCACCCCCTACTCTTCCTTCCCAACTTCATGTCCTCTTTTTAAAAACCCTCTGAAGGTCTGATGGTTAACCAGGAGCAGGGGCAGTATTGGTCAGTATTGCTTGAGGACCTATGGGACCCATGGTCAACAGCTTCCAAAGGAGTCCATTCCCAGCATTGGGCTTTTACTTTGCTAGCCTAACGGGTCCAGTCTATAGGGGTAATCCCTCTCTGCTATAAGGTAACTCCTTTTAATATCTTTTTATAATGTAAATGTATATACTTTAAAAAAGCTTCTATAGTCAAAGGTTTCCATATGGCTTTTTTTTCCTGAAGGCCTTTAGTGTTAGTTATCCCTTCGTATACTCCCTCTCCTGCTCTGCCCTCCCATTCCTCATCTCATTTGACCACCCATATTCTACTATTCCTCTTTCTTCCTTTAAACCACTGTGTTCTACCTCCCCTCCCAGGCAGCAGATGGTGATTAAGACAGAGAACCGTAATTGGCCAATGTGCAGAGAATAAGAGTCTGAACAGTTCATATCCCTCAATAGGACAGCTATATAAAAACTATGCTTCCCAAGGCTCAAGGATCATTGCTGAAGGTGGGGTGGATTCTAAGAGCCAGAGATGGTAGATAGCCACAAGACAACAGTCTTCCAGACAGCTGGGCAGTTACTCATATGGACTCACAGTAATGAAGACAGCATGCACGAGCCCCACATTAGCTCAAGCCAGACAAAATCCAGCACAGATAAGGGTAAAATAAATGTGGGAAAGTATTGGGAACCAATGGCTGCTGGGAGAGGTAGTCTTTCTTATTTAAGGATGAAACTCTTGATAAGTTGGCCAGGCTCCAGTAGATGAACTCACACTGAAGGGCATTTGAGGGCATATTTGACTCTGTAGGCATATATATATATATATATATATATATATATATATATATATATATATATATATATATATATATATGAAAACTCAGGCGGCGTGGATGCTTTTGAGCTCTATGGGGATGTCAGGACTGCTCTGTGTACGCTGGCTTTTGCATCACCTTCACTATTTTCCTGAGACAAACCCAATTCCTTCACTCCATTACAGCTATTGTTTTAGGAAATAATTTCTAACAAACCACTGCATATAAATCCCCATCTCTGGGTCTGTTTCAACCCCATCCCATCACTATGGCAATGATTATTGCAACCACACCACCACTGCATCCACCAATTTCCTAGTAAAGGCTTACCGATTAGGAAGATATATTTATTTATGGAACTAACAATGTTCAAAGCCACGCTATTTCTTTTGTAAATGTATGCTTACAATTGCTCACTAGAAGCATGGGCTGTACACCACAGTCATAAATTTTCATATATTGTCTCTATTCTAAAAATGGGTTTTAATAGAAGTACTATTCAAAATAGGTTGACCTTTTTTCAGTAACTAAAAATATAAAATAAATATTAGTTCACATAAAAAAACAGCAAAAGTGGATATGCCACGAACTTAAATAAATTACCCCAAATTATATAAGATGCAATTAGCAGCTGAGATTGAATTCTTTGAGCTATTTTATTCCCAAAGCTAAATGTCCTCTTCCATTAATTACATTTGTATTTTGACCATTTCCTGCACGTGTATGATGCACTCTGGCTCCTCTCACTCACACTGACTCTTATCTCCCTCTCACACTTGTCAAACCTCCTCCTTCCTAAAGTCTCCTTTCCCCACTCCTGTCATTTTGTGTTGTTTTCTGATCCAGTGGGTTAACCAAGGCTGTCGGTATGACCATGAGTTTAGAAGCATCCATAGAATCATGGTGAACTCACTGTTGTTTTCACAACTGAAGACAATGTCTGTCTCTTCTGTAGAGTCCACCAGGGAGGAATAGGATCCCGTGAATGTGAATCCTTCCCCAAATCCATAACTAAGAAGTGAAGAGAAAACCCACAGAATGTGAGGAAACCTTCACCAGTGATACATCTGACAGAAGCTTAACACCCATAATATATAAATTACTCAAAAAACAAAGGAGCAAGAAAACAAATGACTTGATCAAAAGATGGAGTAAAGAGCTGAACAGAACAAATGAAGAAGTGAAGATGGCTGAGAAACATGTTAGAAAGTGTTCAACATCACAAATAACTAGGGAGATGCAAATTAAAACCAGCTTACAATTTCATCTTACCTGGGTAAGACTAAGTTTAGGAAAACAAATGAGACCAAAAGCTGGAGAGGCTGTGGGGAAAGAACACTCATTCACTTCTGGTGAGAACGCAAGCTCGTGCAACCCTTATGGAAAGCTGTATGGAGAAGACTTAAAAGACTCAAATTAAACCTACCAACTGAACCAATCATACCACTCTTGGATATATATCCACAAGACCCAACCTGTGCCAGAGAAACAGGTAAAGCTATGTTTATTGCAGCTCTCTTTACAATATCAAAGAGCTGCATGCAACCCAAGTTTCCCTCAACTGATGAGTGGATAAAGAAAATGTGGTACATCTACACAATGGAGTTCTATGCAGTGGTAAAGAAAGATGACATCATGAGCTTTGGATGTAAATGGATGGGACTAGAGGCCATTATGCTAAGTGAAGTAACACAGTCCCAGAAGTACAAACGATGAATGGTATCTCTCATTTGTTCATGTTAGTACCAAATCCCTAGTTGTAAGGCAAAATGAGCAAAATTAATGTTATATTTCTTTTCATCTGAAAGCAACTGTACTGTTAAAATGTGAATCTCTTGACAGGCTCTAGAATTAACTTACCACTTATTTTCAGAATTTGTAATTTTGGTATATGGGTGGAGGGTAGCTACACATTTTAGAGTAATATAAAATTAAAGGGAATAATGTTTTGGAATTGACATATAGTTTATTTTCAGACATCATAATTTGGTATATGTGTGAATATATATAATAGATATAATAGTATATATATATATATATAATACAAATTGGAAGAAACAGCAACAACAAAATGACTGGGTCAAAGAATTAACTGAAACAGTAACTTTCTGCCCTAAACAGTAAACCTCTGCATAGAAAAACTCTGAAAAGTCTGAGAAAAATATGCAAGACATGTATGACATAATGGATGATCTCAGGTGGGGTGAGGGGCATGGAAGAGGGAAAGAGTCTAAATTGCGCTGAAAAATGTTGTATTAAATGCATAAAACTTCAATAAAAATATTTTTAAAAAGAAAAAATTTTTTATTTTTGTTATTTTTACCTTATTTTTTGAGCATGAGAACATTGCCTGCATATATGTAAGTATACCCGGGTTGTGCAGTGCATACAGAGGTCAGGAGAGTGCATCAGATCCCCTGGAAGTGGAATTATAGGTGCTTGACAGCTGCTATGTGGGCATAAGCCTGGGTCCTCTGCAGGGGTCGCCAGTGCTCTTAACCACTGAGCCATCTCTCCAGCCTCCCCACAACTAACAGTTGACAAGCTCCCAAACCTAATCTAGTTTTTTTTTTTCTTTTTTGATTCTTTGAGAGAGGGACTCCCTGTACATTCTGTAGCACCAGAGAGCCTAGAACTTTCTATGTAGACCAGGGAAGACTCAATCTCACAAAGATTCTCCTGCCTTTGCCTCCAGAGTGCTATTTAAAGGCATAGCCACCATCTCCTTAAAACCCAAGGTCTTAAAGTACTGTCTTTCTACTTCTTAAGTACAGACTATGAACTCATGGCTTGACTTTTTCTCCCTAATCACATTATGGTAGTAGTCTTGAGTTTGGGTTTTGTCTGGTGATTGGAAGACTGCTGAGGTTGCAGAAGAGGGACATCTTCTTCGTCACTCTGAAGTGTGCTCATCCTTCCTCACCATTCCTTTCTTCATGGCAGCTCTGTTCCTGGCAGTGCCATATTTTTCGCCTTTCTGGATGGAACAATCATGGTGATTTCATAGTCTGCATGCCAGTTGAGATTTGAAGCTATTCATTTACAGTCAGGATTCAGGAAGCCTCGCCTATCCTTTCTTGATGCATGCTTTGCCTTTGCAAACTGGAGCTTTATGCCTGTAATTCCAGGCAACAACACATGAACACCTTTTCAAGCATATTTAACATATTTTTCAGTGAAGTATCAAATGGGCAGAAGTCCATTTTCAGTAGAATGTTTTTGTTTTTAACAGTTCTTTTTTTTTCTTTACTCTTGTTTATTTTTCTTTTGCAAGGAATAGAAATGCCAACCAGTAGCATAAGCCTACTAGTTTTCTAGGATATATGTTTTCCGACATTTTCTCATAAATATATTTTATACTCTATTGTTAGTGATGCTCTGAACCTGTCATAACCTGACCCTTGCTGACAGTACAGAGCACAGTAGGGAATGCTTAAAGTACAGTGGCCATTCTACACCTGCACTGTGCTAGAACCCAAAGCAAAAAAGGAGGAAGATGGTCTCCATCCTGACCAATTTTCAGCTGGATCTTTTCTGCATCGGATGACTCCTCAACAATTGTAAGAATCTCAGCCCTGGATTCTCAGACTTTGTGTGGTCTATTGAGGAAACGCTTTCTTCCATAGCTCAGACTGGCCCTCCCTCCTGGAATGCATCACTGTCTGCTAGCACTCAGGGCTTTTAGCTTATTAGTGCAAATCAACTTTTATTGCCTGCATCTGAGAGGAAAGGACAGCAAAATTGCACATCCATACATTATTTTGGCTATTTGTAAAAGGTTAAAAAAGAAGAATGGAGGAGAAGACAGCCATATTTTCTGAAGGCTTAAGACATTACTTTCAAACATACATGCACACACACACAGAGGCACATACACACATACAGGCATCCCACCAGCTACTAGTGGTTTCTGATAGTACACCAAAGACAAACTGAATGTTAGCTAAGTGATTTACTGTCAACATGGGATGATGTTTGACATGCACCACTTTTATGTTTTCCCATTTCCTGCATGAAATTTGTGGAAGTTTTAAAGCTGTTTGACACAAGAAGCCTGCATAGCTGCTCTGACCATGTGAACCCTGCAGACAGGAAGTGGCAAGGGGCGGTAAAGAATGGCCAATACATTGGGAACTGAGAGGCAAGAGTGATGAGTGAGGCAAGTTGTTGATATTGGAAACTTTGATTTGGGGGCTTATAAAGGTAACTGAATGTGACATTCAGTCATCTGGATTCGGGAAGGGGCGAGGGCAAGGATTACAGATGATAGCTTTTAGAGAAGGGCAAAATCTTTTAAATCTTTTATGGCTGAAGTTTCAAGGCAAAGTCAAAACTAGATTAGAAGATAATCAATACTATGAGGCTGACTAGGGGGCTTAGAGCATTTTTACTCAGATACCTAACTTATGAAATGCTTTGGAAAACAGTCTCATATATAACAAGAAAAAAGGGTGGATTAAGGTGATAATTATCTATCTGTCTATATATTATCTATCTGTCTATATATTCTCTATCTATATACCTCTATAGCTACTAAATACAAAAAAATTTGGTATAGCATCTTGGTTATGCATGCACAGAAAATATAGCTACAGTGGTAATCAGATTATGACATTCCTAATACACATATCACAAACTCTCATTTAGTAAATGTGTCCTCACTAGCTCTTCTCATACAAATTAGGGATTAAATCCATTTAAAGATAAATATCAGATTGTTTTCTTCATGTCTAAGGTCTTGGTGATACATACCGTCTTGTAACCATGACTGGAGCAAATTGGCAAGTGCCGTTCTTAGAGTTCAGTCTTAAAGAATTTTGCTAAAGATGATTTTTAATTAAAGCCTCTATTTGGAAAAAAACAACCTTCTTAGTTTTCCATCTGAAAGTAATTACATGTGTATTTTATTATTACATCTAAAATGTCATGCTGTACTTTGCTCATGTATAAAGTCTCTACCACTTCCTAAGAACAACTTTATGTGTAAGTGCTTTGTAAGGCTTTTTGCAGCTTGCTAGACATTTCTCTTTTGTCCCCAGAATTCCCGTCTCACTCCTGCCCTACCTCTCAGCCCATGAAATTGCATCATACCTAAATGATGAACTCTGAATATCAGCATTTCCCACAGGAAACCTTGACACCTCCCTACATGTACATCCAACTTTACCTCTTTACCTTATTCCATATTATTGAATAAGTTTTATCATCTATCAAGGATAAAATACCCCCATCTGCTCAGGATTTAGGTTTTTTCTTTAAATTAAAAAATTAATTATGTTTCTTAATTTTTTGTGTGTATTTGTGTGTGTGTGTGTGTGTGTGTGTGTGTGTGTGTGTGTGCGCGCGCGCGCGCATGCATAGCAGGTGATGTGCGTGTGATTCAAAGGGCAGCTTGCCAGATTCAGGTCTCTCTTTTCACTAGGTGGGTTTGGGGTTCAAACTTAGGTCTTGAGGCTCAGTGGCAAGTGTCTCTATCCACTGAGCTACCTTGCCAGCTCATGTTCTGGTTTATATCTTTTGCTTAATGGCACAAACTGTCCGCTTACCTCACATCTCCCAAACATGCTTTTACTATTAAAGAATAATGTAATCCGAACGTCATAATCCCCTCCAAATGGATATCAATGCCCTTACTTTTCAAGACGTTCTTAACACCTGCTGTCTCACTTCGTCTACCACATTTCTCTTCAGCCTACTTCCATCTGGGCTACATTTTTTGCTCCCGCTCCTGAAGCTGCTTCCTCCGAGGTTTCCCCTGAGGTCCCTCATTTTAAAGGGAAGGCTTCATTTTCTCTAATTTTAACTGCTGCTCAGACAGCTCCCATGGGGTAGACCACTCCGTTCTTGAAATCTCCTCCTCTTGGCATCCAATACACTTTCTTCCTTCTGGTTTTTCTCTCTCATTCTTCCCCATCCTGGGCTTTTTTCATTTGTCTGGTTTTGTTTTCGTGGCTTCAAACTCCTAAGGTCTTTATGTTTCTCTCCATTTTGTTTTGTTCTCATTTGTTTTGTTTAATTAATTAACTCTTCATTCCTATAACTTAATATATTCCCAGCTCCAAACTCAGATATCCTCTTACAACATGGAAATTGCAAGGCTCGTGGCTATCTTTACCTAAACAAAACAAAATAGATTCTGGGATTGTCATCTACCATCTACCATCCATGGGAGTTTTCTCAAGTATCATCTTCTTGCTATGGAATGCCATCTGTCAGCAGAGATTAGAACAGAGACATAGCTCTACTCTGTCACTCACAGCAGCCTGAAGCATTCCCTAATCCTTTAGGGACCTCAACTCAGGCAAACTGATGATTTGTGTCTTATACTGCAAATTATTTCAGGACTTGCTAGTATGAAACAGAAACAGAATTAGAGATTCTTTAAAAATATTTTAATGCTGACTAACCCAGAGGGTAAAGAGAAAGCTGCTTAGAAGGCAAGATACACACACCCCCAGAGCGTGGGTGCAGGCTTCTCAAAGAAGAGCTTTCCTTCATTATCTTTATAATAATCACATATATCATTTAAGAGTCTGAAGTTACTCTCTGCGGGTAGTTGCTAAAGAAACTAAATGAGAGCACAGGGTGATTTCCCAGGGGCACCTGGCAGGATTACAGTTGATAAAATCACAGGGATCCTGGGACATGGAATATCTTTACTATAAAGAAGGTTAATGCACTTGTTTGAAATTTCCAGAAAATCTCTGAGGAAAGGAATGGGCCCTACTCAAGGCCACACACATTTAGGGCATAAGCCTAGGTCAGTGCTGTGATAATACACATAATCCATATGAAAAGAATACTACTTCCATGACAGCAACCTTTACAACAAAGGTTAATCGTGCTGGAATTCTTGCTTCTTAGTTGAGGAGGAGAGGTTTCAAGCAGACTATGTGGTGAAGGGCTCCATCCTTATCCTTTGTCCCCATAATTTTCTTTGTCTTTCCACCCAATGGTCCACACATGGTGCACTAACAAGTGCCTGGGCAAGATGTACTGATTGGTACAGTAGCAGTATGTCTGTTGTGGGGTAACCAATCATATTTCGATTAGATTTGAGGCCTACTCCACAAGAGAGATTCATGCCTGGGACTATAAAACCAGGTCAAATACTTGTGGCTTGGGTGGTAATTGCCTAATGCTGTAATTTTTCTAACTGAATCTAATAAGACTTGTCAAATTATCTTCCAAATATGTTTTTATGCCTATAAGTCAGTGCTTCTGTCAGCTTTGGTCAGAGGGTCTTATTTTTATAGTGGGAAGTGGTTACTTCAGAGATTCATAACTGGTTACAATTCTGAGAATAATACTGTTGAAAACTGAGACCTAAGTAAGACATCTGTATCATTCCCTTTAAAGTTCAGGGAACACTGAGGAGAGGAGGCAGAAGGAATGACAGAGCTGGAGGAAGGGGTAGAGTGTTCTGGAACCTTGTCAAGGAATGGTTTGACCTCTACATTTGAGAACTCTCATTACCTTTATCAGCACAAGACTTGTCTTCAGGGCATGGTTTGACCTCTACATTTGTGAACTCTCATTACCTTTATCAGCACAAGGCTTACACAAGATTAGACCTGTCAATATTCTGTCATACGAGAGGGTAGGGATCAAAAAGTTTCATACCTCTGTACATGCTTCTGAAAATAACCATCCAGCCATGTTTCTATAAAAAACCTGTTACAATAAAACACAGTACAATGAACAGAAAAGAAAGGAAAGAAAGAAAGAAAGGAAGGAAGGAAGGAAGGAAGGAAGGGAGAAAGAAAGGAAAAGAAAGAGAGGAAAAGAAGGAAGAAAGGGAAGAAAGAGAATGAAAAAAGAAAGAAAGGAAGGAAGGAAGGAATAGAAAAGACATGAAAGTAGAAGGGGGATTGGTTGGGAAGAAGAGGATCAGCAGGAATGGGGGCCAGAAAGGGTCATGCTAGGAGAATATGAACAAAAGTCATTACGTACATGTATGAAAGGGTTATGCTAGGAGAATATGAACAAAAGACATTCATACATGTATGAAAGGGTTATGCTAGGAGAATATGAATAAAAGATATGTACATGTATGAAAACATTATGCTAGGAGAATATGAACAAAAGACATTACATACATGTATGAAAGGGTTATGAAAGGAGAATATGAACAAAAGACATTACATACATGTATGAAAGGGTTATGAAAGGAGAATATGAACAAAAGTCATTACGTACATGTATGAAAGGGTTATGATAGGAGAATATTAACAAAAGATATTACATACATGTATGAAAGTGTTATGATAGGTGAATATAAACAAAAGACACTACATACATGTATGAAAGTGTTATGATAGGAGAATATAAACAAAAGACATCACATACATGTATGAAAGGGTTATGATAGGTGAATATAAGCACAAGACATTATATACATGTATGAAAGTGTCATAGGGGCTGGAGAGATGGCCTAGTGGTTAAAAGACCGGACTGCTCTTGTGGAGGACCTGGTTCAATCCCCAGCACCCACATGGAGGCTGAGGACCATCTTTAGTTCCAGTTCCAGGGAGAATCTGACACCCTCTTCTGACCTCCATGGCATTGCGTAACACTGGTGCACAAACCTACATGCAGACAGTACATTAATACTCATAAAAAATGAAAAAAAATTTAAAAAGTGTCATTAAGAAACACATTATTAGTATTAACTAATAGATACTGTTGCATAGCAATTTTTGCCAATTGAAAAATTCTCTCTTAGAGATAGGAAGCTGTTTGGGTGGCATGTGAAGTGTCAGGAAGTAAATGAAATTTACACATTTCTGGCAGTAAACAAATCTCACAAGTCTCAAGAAGCTCCTGAAGCTTACAAGATTCACAAGGCTCCTCCCCAAGTTTATGCAAACTGTAACAATTTTCTGAGAAGAGTCCTCGTAGCCTTCTGAGCCAGACCAAATAATGCTTCTTCCTCCTGGTCATCTGTATTCCTGAAAGCAATCCCTCTCTCCTACTGTAAACAACCGCTATAAACTCATAAGTTCACTAAGCTAAACTTGGGTGCAGTCAATAATTTGGTCAATTGCTAGTTCCCTGTCTAAGAAGATACTGGTTTGTTAACCCCAGGAAACATCATACAACACCTGCTAATGAAAGAAAAAAAGGTTCTTTTGACAGACTAAATTTACCTCCTTCTCAAAATATATCCAGTAATGCTAATCATATAAAACCTCTGTTTTCTTTTTTACATATTATTTTCAAATTACGGCTTCCATCAGTGTGCTAGGTTTCCCTTTCTCCTTAATAGCTTGGCTCTTCAAACTAGACTGATACCCTTTCCTCGGAGAATCCCTTTACTCTTCAGAGATGGGAGCATGAGGGCTCATACTTGTTTGTCTTTGTTAGTGTATACTACTTGTGTAAAATAATGGGTTAGGACATTTTTATGTGTGTATGAGGTGATTCCCTCCCATTTACCCATCTCTTTCACTGTTCACATTCACACCCCTTCTCCCTGTTGGCTGCCTTTCTATTCTGAGTAGTGCCCCTTCTATGTTCATGGCTTATTTCTTTTATTTTTTTATTGTTATTAAACTTTTTCCATAAGTCATACATCATTTCTAAATCAAATCTAGTCACTTCCCTTTCTATGCCCCCCACCCCACCCAAGTCCCTACAATCTGTCATACATGACCTGCATCTTTTTCTGAGCCTTTCCAGAAATTTTTTTCAGTTCTTTTGTTGTTGTTCTCTCTAACTTGTATTCTGAGATTGGCATTACCTGCCCATGAATGGTACTTCCATTCAAATATAAAAGGAATATATAAAGGGAAACGTGGCGATGATGTTTTTTCTTAGTCTAGTTCACCTCATTTAACATGATAATTTCTAGTTACATCTGTGATTGTGTTCCTTTTCAATAGCTACATTGTACTTCATTACATGATCATGCCAAGGACAGTCTGACTAGTGACACTGGGAAAAGACTGGAATTTGATCCCTGTCTCTTATGTCACACAAAACTCAAATTTAAATGGATTGATGTCCTTATTGTAAGTTCTGAAACCTTGAAAGTACTAGAGGAAATCATTAGGTGAATACTCCAAGATATAAATATAGGAAATAACTACACCCCCACCCAAAAAAAAGGCTCTGATCACTCAGGAGATACTAGTAATAATTAACAAATGGGATTTCTACATTTTAAAATATTTTATTTATTTTATTTATGTGTATGAATATATTACCTGCATGTAAGTGTACCCATGTCATGCAGTGCTCATGGAGTCAGAAGACAGCCTCAGATCCCCTAGAACTGGAGTTACAGACTGTAGTCAGCCGCCATGTGGGTGCTGGGAATTGAACCCTGGTCCTTTGCAAGAGCAGTCAGTGATCTTAACTACTGAGCCATCAATCCAGCCCCAATTTCTACAATTTAAAAAATCCCCAGTAAAAGGAACAACTTATGGACTGTGATATTTTACTAACAACATTATTAAATGCTTACTTTTACATCTGAAAAACTGAATACTTTTTTTTTATGTGTATGAATGTACTGTCTGCATGTAGGTTGGTGCACCCATGTTGTGCAATGCAGCAGAGGTCAGAAGAAGGTGTCGGATTCCCCTGGAACTGTAGTTAAAGATGGTTCTCAGCCGCCATGTGGGTGCTGGGGATTGAACCCGGGTCCCCTGTAAGAGCTGTCGGCACTCTTAACTGCTAGGCCATCTCTCCAGCCCAAAACTGAATACTTTAATAATTATGAAGACAGAGGATGACTTCATAAGCTAACTAAGAAAATATAACTGTAAAAAGGAATTTGAATGGAAGTACCACTCATGGGTGGGTAAGGCCAATCTCAGAAGTCATGGGTTGTTGAAGGAATACCTCTCTAGGAGCTATTGGTCAGGAAGACCGCAGAGGCCCCCTAAAACTATACAAGTTATTGCCATTGTTATTGATTGCCCATCAAGACAGGATGGTAAGCCTCTGCTACTGAAGATGGCACACGACTTGTTTGCAGAATATAGAGAAACCATGCTTAGACTGTGCTGGAAGCTTCCTTCCTACTGACTACCCTTCATAGCGCTGAATGTTGCTATGCACAGCTGGGGAATAAAAGTGAGAAATGATCTTTCCCAATACCTAGTTGATGGCCAAAAGGTGTAAAATAGTGGCAGGAATGCTGTGAGCATTAGACAACTGTTTTCCGATAGGATCTGAAGCCTACTCAATGGAAGAGGCTTCATGCCTGGTGCAGTGGATTTGATCAAAAGTCCATGATATGGAGGTCATAGGCTCTAGAGGTGAATCTACTACCTTTGTTTTGCTAAAGGAGTGTGTTTTCAAACTGCCTAGTGAATAGCTATGTTTATATCCACAGACTAGTTTTGTCCATAGTCACTATGAAAGCAGCTGCTTATTGCAGCAACTGGTTAGTGCAGAGACTGGTCAAGGTACTGAGAACAAGTGACTGCTCTGTGGGGTGCTCAGCCTTACATGGGACACCCATAGCATACACTCCAATCCTCAGGGAATGTCACAGAAAAGGAAAGAAAGAATGTTAGACTTGGACAATAAGGAGGCGAGCTGAAAAATGCTATTTTATGTGCTTGACATGTTTACTGTACTCATGAACTCACAACAGCTATGGTTGCCTGCAGAGATTCTGTACAAAACGGAGCGAGTAAGCATTCAGTCATAGATGGAGGAGGGGCTCCTCAGAACCTGCCCCGCCCAGAGGAGCAAGTGGCTGTCAAGGGCTGCTGGAGGAGAGCAAGTCATTGACTTCAGCAGTAGAAGCACTGGGGAGTTATTCATGCTCCAGTGGATGACTTCACACCCATGCCTTGGGTAAACCCCATGAATCACAAAGCAAAAACAAAAGCAAACAAACCATGAAAGTGGGATGGAGACTTTGTGGGAGAAAGGGGCAGTGGGGTTGATGTGAAAGGAAAAATGTAAAAGAAGATAGAGGATGAGTATAGTCAGAATGTATTGTATATGTATACTGAATTATCAAAGAATAAGTTAAGAAAGAATAATAAAAGAAGGAAGGAAGAGAGAAAGGGAAGGAGGGGGAAGAAAAAGAAAGGGAAAGAGAGAGAGAGAAATGAGGGACAAATGAAGACTTCTGTAAAATATACCTTACAGAACATTTGGTCCAAATCACTTAGTCTTAAATTTGAGAGTACTTGGGTCCCAGCAAGTCATATGTCCCATGACACACTTAAGAAGGAAGAACTGGATGTAATTCATTTTCCACTGTATTTAGGTCCATAGTCCCTTTAGTTAGAACACCCAGGCAGATCTATCTATCTGTCATCTATCTATCATCTATCTTCATCTATCATCTATCTATCATCTATATATCTATTCTTAAATATTTATTTATTTATTTATTTAATGTGTATGAGTGTATTTCCTGCATGTATGTAAGTGTACCTGTGGCATGCAATACCCACAGATGTTAGGAGTTGGATCCCTTGGAAGTAGAACTGTGGACTGTTCTTAGCTTCCATGTGGGTGCTGGGAACTGAACCCAGATCCTTATAGAGAACACCTGTGCTCTTAACCAGGGAGGCATTTCTCCAGCTTCATCGATCACTTTTTAAATCCATTTAATAAGTATAATTAAACAAAGTAATCATTCAATTGCCTTTATTAAATAAATGTAGTTCTTTAAATTTTATTTATTCTTTATGTGTATGAATGTACTGTCTGCATGCAGGTATGTGCATCCGTGTCCTGCAATGCCGCAGAGGTCAAAAGAGGGCATTGGATTCTCCTGGAACTGGAGTTAAAGATGGCTCTCAGCTGCCATATGGGTGCTGGGGATCAAACCCGGGTCCTCTGCAAGAGCAGTTGGTACTCTTAACCACTAGACTCTCCAGCCCTGATAATAAACGTAAATTTTTAAAACACCTTTTTTTAAAATTTTTTTTATTAATTTTATTTATTTATGTATGTGTATGAATGTACTGTCTGCATGCAAGTCTGTGCACCCGTGTCGTGCAACGCCGCGGAGGTCAGAAGAGGGTGTCGAATTCCCCTGGAACTGGAGCTCTCCTGGAACTGGAATTTCAGACGTCTCTCGCTCTCGGCCGCCATGTGGGTGCTGGGGATCGAACCCGGGTCCTCTGCAAGAGCGGTCGGCGCTCTTAACCGCTAGGCCATCTCTCCAGCCCATAAACGTAAATTTTAAATGCAATTTTTTTTGTCTTTTTGAGACAGAGTCTCCCTGTAGCCTGAGCAGTCCTGGAATTAGCTATGTAGACCAGGCTAGCCCTGAACTCACAAAAATCTGCCTGCCTCTGCCTCCCAAGTGCTGGGATTAAAAGCATGTGCACCAAGCCTGGCTTTAAATGCAAATTTAACTTCAAGAGAACTATATTAGACTTAATTTCAAAAAAGTAGCCTTCATTAAGCAGTGGATCTTTATATTTAGTGTTCATTTTTTAAGAGCTCATCAAATTTTAAGCATAATAATGAAAGTATTGTCAATTCTACCATTTCAATGAATTCTCCCTTTCCTGGGGAGTTGAATCATTTATAATATTCAATTATTGATAATACAGTCTGCCAGTGACTGCATGGTGTCACTTTGCCAGACAAGTTAGCAATTCACTTCTTTGGTCAACTGAATATTATCAAACATTATTAGATGGTAGAAATATCTCTTAATAAATAAAATTAGGTAAATATTATCAGATGAGATTTAGACTTCTGTATGTAATATTCACTTACTTGGGATTGCACAGCCTGAGCTCAAAGGCCTGAGCCCAAAGCTAGCCAGTATTGGCTTAATGAGATCTCGAAGGGACCTCATGGTGATTGATAAGTGCCCTCCCTATTTTTCCCTTTCATTTTTATTTCAGATAATCCAAAGTCTGTATTGATAAATGATTACTATTTTGATTAAATCAGATCCTCTTCTTATTGTGAGTTCAATGATCAATATCTGCATGGTCAGTTCTACTAGATACTCATCAATATGACCTAGCTAGCAGTGGATAAGTCACTATTAGTCTGATCCTCATTTCTAGTTATTATATTTTGACATAAAGCATGGCTTGAGGTATTCTTATTTTGGCAAGTATTTTCCTTAATATAATTATATAAGAAAAGAAATATTCATAAGAATAGCATGTGTGCATTTTTAAATAAGGAGTAAGGAAAGGCAAAGAACTTTCATAGACACCAAAATGGAAGTCTCCCTTACCCGATTACTAGGAAGACAAAACGTGTCAAAAATAGTGGAAGAGAGAAGCAAAGATTTTTAGAATACGAAAATTGACAAGAAGTCAGGAAAGAAAGCTGAATGTTATGATTCAGAAGGGTTCTGCCCTGTGGACAATCAGCTTATACAAGTGACTTTATCTAGCAAGAAAAATGTGAGTCAATGAAATGTATTCCTCTACCAACAAGAGATATTAAACACACACACACACAGGATCCCAGCACTGCTATTTTCCTACTGCAGTGACATCCAGATCAAATGGGCAGGAGCTACTGTCCTAGCCTAAGATACATATTAATATAGACACATAAGATCATCAAAGCCAATCTTTAAAAATTACATAATATATCAAGCCAATCAGGCTTTGTTGTTAAAGCATTAAGGTTTAAGGTAGTTTTTTTGTTATTGAAGTGAAGTGTTTCATAAGCTGACTGATTTGTCACATCTGTGTTACCCTCAATAGCTTCAAATCCTAGCAGAAGGTATAGTGTAGTGTGTTGGGTGAAGAAACAGATCAGAAAAAGTCACTGCATTTCTTTAATCACCATTTAATTCATTTACACGTCACTGACACGAAGAATCAGTTCCACAGTGGAGACCTGTTTTAAGAGTGAGTGCAGATAGGGAGGCACAGTGCGAAAGTTAGCAGCAATTTGGATAGCTGGAGATTTGAGATATTAAGGTTTTAAGTATAACAGAATGTTCAAGAACATAAATTGTCAGAAATGCTGAATAAAGACTCTAGTTCTTGCAGATTAAATGGTAATCTCTATCTGTGAGGATGTTTTTCCCCTGCCTGGGGGAACTTTGATAAAAATAAGTGATGCTGTGCCATCTATGCTTATCAGGAAGGACCACACGCTCCTTCCTCTTGCTGGGGGGTTATATTCATTTTACCCTTAATTAGTCCTGTGATTAATTTAGGTAAAGTTCCTTAGGAGCTTTGTTTTTCCTCAATTTGAATAGTTATACTATTAGTATTTCAAAGTCTGTTATGAGAAGTATCCTGAGGAACTATTTATGCCTATGACCTTTCACATCCTGAGCAATGAATGCTGGTCTCTTTTGCTGATTTTACCAACATGCCTAGGGGAGGAATCATGGACTCCAATCCTATGATACCAAAGTTTCATGATGTGGAGAATTTAAACAGAACAAGATTGGGAGGAAAGCTGATAATCATGCAAGGAATTTCATTTGCATATATAATATATATGAGCATGAATTGAGACATCTGTAACTTTAATCATTACTACAGCCTGGGCCCCTTGGAGGCTCCTGGTGGTCCCAGACATCCATCAACAGGATGGGATTGTTGCCCCCTTCTAAGAGAAATCTGTCACTCTATGAAAGCTTGATTTTTCAAAGAGAAGAAATCTATCTTTCGGCTGTCTCGAACAGCTGGGTTAAGACCAGAGTTAAACAAAAGGGAAAGTTCCTATCCATTCTTACTTTGTAGGAACAAAAGTTAGTCTGAGCCAAGAGAAAGATAAATTTGCTTCTTGTCTTGTAGTGTTGTGAGTTATTCCCTGGACTGGAAAGTTTGCCTCTGGCTCTCATTAGTTTACCTTAATAAACAAGGAAAGAAAAAAAAATAGCAGTCTGATTTCAGGTAATACTGACGATTGTGTTCTGTTACCAAATAATTATTTGAATGCAACATATCTCAGTTGGAGAAGTTTGACAGGAGCACGTAGGGCTAATGCTCTGCTTTTTATCTTTTAAGAAAAGACAGTGCACACTTCCTTTGGTATTTTTCCCTTCTCTGTATCCTACTCATGATTGAAAGCAAGTCATTTATAATGAATGATGCCTTCAAGGTAGAGTGAGATTACTACCTGCTTTACAGCTGGTAATGGAAAAGTTGCAGACATAGTAGGTAATAAGTTACCTCATTAATTTTCTCAGACATGTTTTAGACAATAAATACCTGATTTGAACCTTTGGGTATACAGAGACACCTTGGCCTTCAGTGAAACATTCTGTTCCCATAACGCCCCAACTCTTGACATTTTCCCTATTTTTTGCCTAGTGAATTAGGACAGTCTGAGTATAGCTTTCCCTTCTATGGGATAATGTATATGTCCCATTTTGCCTTGTTCTCATCATAGAATTGCAAATAATGAGAAAAATGCATCTGTGTGGCTTGTGAGTGTAACACAAAGGTAATTTCTGAGCATTTGTCTGTAATTGGAGGGCTCCTGCGTATGAAGCCACAAAGGCTGGGTGACCCTGCAGACTCTTGTTTTGACAAAGTAACTAAAGTGCTTACATTCAGCCACTGTCAATATGTGGAAGTTTGCTCTGCTGGATTATGTGGAGAATAGCAATAATGATGATAATCAGGATGAGGATGATGATAATGGAAGGGAGTGCATATTTGGAAAACAATGTCCCGCCCTCTTCAAAGCCAACAAAGTAGGGGCATTATGGGAACCAGCTGGGCATAGATGCTCTATATAGAGACTTGTTGTTCCTACTGCCCTTTTCATCCAACACAGCTACTGTGACTGAGCTCCCTGAAACACAGTCACAACAACATGGAGCCCAAAATATTGTTAAAAACAATCAATGAAGACTTCTATACTATCAGCATTATCTAGGCTGAGAGATCTATTATCAGGGATGCTTCTCCACTTTTCCCTGGGGATTTTATTTCCCACCTGGAAAGTCAGTTGTGGTGGTGCATGCCGGTAGGGTTTGTGGAAGCAGTGGAAGCAGGAGTGTCATGAGTTCAAAACTATCCTGGAATAACTCTTATTCTGTAGCTCTGTGTCTGATGTCTGTGACTTTGGGTTCATCGGGCTTAATGGATCTGCTCCTTCAGCTTTGCTACTTACATCCCACATCTGGTCTCTTTGGCTGGTTCCATTCCCAGTGTGCAGCTCTGCTTGGCAGATGTCTCATGGATCTGGCATCTCCAACAGCCAGGCTTCACCTCAACCCAGGCTTCAGCTTCGCAGCCTCACACAATGGCCTCTCACAACCTCCATTTAGAGACTTCCCTGCCACATGTTGCCTGGCTTCATCAGTTCTCTGGAGCCACAGAGGAAGAATCCATGATGTCTGCATATCTCCAAAGCCAATTCCATGTGGATGGCACTGCCAAGTTCAGGTGCCAGCTTGAGATGGAGCCTCAGCCCCTTCAAACCACATTAACAGCTCCTAATGTTGAAGCAATTACTTTCTAGGAGCAAAAGTCTTGTTAGACCTTCTACTTCCACAAGTTCAGAACTTAGCTGGTTAGGGTCTTGACCTGAGACTACTCTTCTCATTATTCCAGTGCAGAGCATGATGCCTCACCTTACCAGTGATAATCTCCCTAAATTGCAATATCTCTTCCAGCACATGCCTTGAATATAGCATTTAACTCTTTCCAAACTGTACCATTTTTTATTTCTTTCTGACCTCCTTGCTCTTTGTTTAATTGTAGTCCAGCATAAGAGTAATGAATACTAACCATGCCAAAGACTCAATATTATTCTCTCTTTAAAATTTCCTCCATCCAAGAAATTGCTCCTTTATTTGTAATTTAACCTAGGCAAGTTCTTAAAACAGGGGCAGAAAGCAGCCAGATTCCTTGGCAAAATAACAAGTAAATGGTCTCTGGCCCAGTTTCTAATAGAGACCTTCTTCTCCTCTGAAACCTCATGAGCCAGGCCTTTATTATCCACATTTCTCTCAGCACTACTGTAGTACAGGCTCCTACAACAATGGCTCACTGTGTTCTGCCTACCACTTTCAACTTCAATTGCTTTTCCAGCCCTAAGTTCCAAAGTTTTCCACATGGCAAGGGACATGGCAGACAACTTCAGGATCAGGAAGCTTCAAGTCCATCTCCACCCACATGTGGGAAGCAGAGAGGGGGACCCTCAGAGTTTTTTTCCTGGGATCTCAAGTGTGCTACAAACTTCATTTAATTTCAAGGCTTTAATTCTGAAAGGTCTGTGTATTGCTGAGAAGTAAATTCTAAATTCACAACAGGTAACAATGTGGTCTCAGATACAATAAGAGGCCTCAACAAAAATCTGAACTCCAAACCTGAGAAGCAAGAAATTTCCTATATAATCTCAAGTTTACATAGGAAGAAGATTTTACCTCATGTAAAGAGCCCAAGAAATTGTAGAATTAATCTTTCTTCTTCTACATTGAGAAGTTATATTCTTCTCCAATTCTCCTACCCTTACTAGAAGGACTGTCTTCACAATAATCCCCAGTATAAGGTAATAAGATTTAGAACAGTGCTTTGATTAATATGGTCATATTGATCAGTATTCTCCCTTCAAGATTGGATAGTGCAACCAACAGAAGCCTAGGGTATTCTGGGTTTTGCATTTAGTCACCTTCCTTTTCACTTGTTCTGATCAAAATTGTGACATTGAAAGTAAACTGATAAATTTAAAAAACGATCTAATTTTTCCCAGACTTGTGGAAAATTTGTCACTATTGTTTCAGTCATTTACTCTTTCAGCTGATGCCCCCCAAAGCTACCAAAATTACTGTTATAAAAGTGAGCTGCTAAGCTTTAGCTATTTTTAGCATGAGGTAAAGACATGGCTACTTGCATGATGAAGCAATGCCCTGACAAAAAGGAGTTCAAGTGACTGTGATTGATTTCAAAATGGGCTGTACGTTGTCATAGCAAGGGGTTAAAGAAGCGCATGAGTGCAACGAGGGAAACGTGACAAAGGTACCTGGAGTAACATCCTGTAAGTTTCATCTCCATCTCCTCTGTGCTTTCCTAGAAGCTTAATTATGCTTTGGTGTGATATAATCAAAAGTGCTACAATAGAGTCTTAACAAAACCATCCTCCAAGTTATGGGATAACATTCTCATAGCCGTATTTATATTTTATTTAACTTTAACTTAACATCACCTATAGAAATTATGTCTTTCTGGAGTCTTGTTTTCTTGAATGTTTCAGTTTTAAGAAACATTAACAAAACAACAGTTTGGTAGGAGTGCTGTGGGAGCACACAGAGCACAATGATGGAAAATGCTCACGTGGAGTGTGACATCCAATGCAGGTTCCATCCAACCAACAGAGAATGCTGGAGAAAAAAAGATATGTTTGCAAGGGAAAGAGCCCAACGCCTGCAAACACAACACGCAGAGTAAGGGGAAACTTCCACAGCGGCCATGTTGGTGAGCAGGATTTGCACGGCTGGTTTTGAAGATCGTTGGGCTGTTTTGTCAGTCACGCCCCTACGTTTTCCAGAAAGCTCAGGAGCACATGTTTCCAGCTGCTCTCCAGCTCTGCCGGGAAGGAAAACATTCTCTGTCCATGGTACTATTTCAGCATCTGTAAGAGTACACAAGGCTGCTGGCACATTCTTCTCTTCTGTCTTTGATCACTGCTTCTCTAAATAGTAGAAGAGATTTTAGAGATTGGGCTTTAGTGTTGACACAAAGGATAAATGTGTGTTTGGCCCAAGATGCACTGCTATGGACCTATGTTTTTATCAAAATTATCATCAAAGTGGTAAGTATGGAGGCTTCCAGTGGCAGCATGAAGATGATTTTATTAGAGTTAAAAAAATAAAATAAAAACTCAGAGCAGGCAAGCTATAAATCTCAGCAGCTGTGGGGAGGAACAGAATGGAGGAGAGAAAGAAAATAAAAATCATGCTGTCTAAGCTGGCCCCAAGGTCAGACACATGGTAAGCTATAATGGGCAGGAGAACTTTGAAGAAAGAGTAGGGAACCCAAAAATGTTAGGGAAAGCATGCATTGAAAAGGGCTAGAAAGAAGAAAAGGCAAGGTTATCCTTTTCTGGAGAATTTGGAACAGCAGGCAGACTTAAGTAGCTGTGTGTCTGGGGGCTGGTAGTTACTGTGTAACTAGGTGGGGACTCTTAACCTAAGCCTGCCTTCCTTGATAAGGGTGGTTCCTGGGCCAGGTGACTGACTGACCCAGCCCAACTGGAAAGTTAAGTCTTCACCCAGGTCAGAGGTTGTTTTCTTGACCAGGAGTTTCCTTTTAATGGAACTTTTTTGATGCTGTGGTGTTCTCATCCTAAGCTTAGATGACATTAAACTTTGCACATATTCCCTGAAAATTTATTTTTAATGTTCTTCTGAAGGAGCACCTCATTTTCACTTTCCGGTTGATGCTTCTCAGCAATGCTCTCACTACATTCTTATGTTTACTCAGGAATCATCAAAACAGATTCCTAGGGAGTGACTCTGGGCATATCTTTGGCTTCTTGAGATTAAATCTGGTTAATATTTTAAAATGTAAGCTGTGTATCTTAAAAGCTCAGTGTTAGGGGGCCAGGGAGATGGCTCAGCAATCAAGAACTCTCCCTGCTCTTGCAGAAGACTCAGGTTTGGTTCCCAGCACTCACATTGTGGCTAAGGACTGTCCATAACTCCAGTTCCAGGGGAATCTGATGCAGTCTTTTAACCTACATGGGCACTGTATGACATGGGTGCACTTACATACATGTAGCCATAACATTCATACACATAAAATAAAAATAAGAAATACAATAATTTTAAAAATGCTCAGTCAGTATTTTCAGAAACCCAGAACTGGCCAATTTGCAGAGAACAAGAGCCTACAGAATGCCTATCCCTGAATAGGAGAACTATATCAAACTTCCTGCCTCCCAAGATTTATTGATTAGTGCAGAAGAGGGGAAGAAAGATTGTAAGAACCAGAGTGGTAGATGATCACAAGGGATCAGAGTTTTCTAGGCAGCTGGTCAGTTACTTATATGAGCTTACAGCCATGGTGACTGCATGTGCAAGTCCCAGGCAAGGTCAAACCATATAAATTCCCAGAATATACATAAGGAAGCAGATAAGAAACAGAAGCCCCCGGGGGCTGGAGAGATAGCCTAGCGGTTAAGAGCACCGAAGGCTCTTGCAGAGAGCCCGGGGTTTGATCCTCAGCACCCACATGGCGGCTAAGAACCGTCTGTAACTCCAATTCCAGGAGAACTCCAGTTCCAGGGGAATTCGACACCCTCTTCTGACCTCCGCGGCATTGCACGACACGGGTGCACAAACCTACATGCAGACAGTATATTCATACACATTAAAAAACAAAAAGAAACAGAAACCCCACCTAAGGAAATTGTGGCAAACTTTGGCTTCTGGGAGGGGCAAAATTGTCTCTGAAAGATTTGACTCTTGGCAGGCTAACCAGTTTCTAGTGAATGGAGCCACACTGAATGACATTGGGGGGACACAATTAGACACTGTAGACCTGATAGACTCCATTAAATTGACCAGGGACAATAAGGTGAAGTGTGGATAAGTTATCAAAATGCCATCAAATTATATTGTATGAAAATTGCAAAAATTCAATAAAATGAAAAAAAAGCTCAGTGTTTTAATTTTTGACTAAAATTGATATGAAGCTGAAACTGTTAACAGCACATGTCTTAAAGTGACAGGGTGGTAGTTCTTTTCTGTGTAGAGGACACAGAAGAGTAATTGTTGTGAGGGTTTTGCTGTTTTCTTCCTTTTGTGATGACTCCCCTCTTCACAACTTCCCCCTTCCCCTGCATCCCTTCTTTCCTTGTGTACTTCCTTTCTTCTTCTTTCTCTTTCTGCCTCTCTCACCCTTCTCTTCTTCCTGACATATTTCATTTTTAATACAAAATACTGAAGATTCCTTAAGAATGACTCTATTCCAAATAAGTCAGGATGCAGACTTGGAGATACATCATTATTGAAGGTTTTTGAAAAGCTGTATTCATTTTTCACATAACCCACAAATAATCACTCTGTTCACCATGACACTCAATGCATTACTGCACCTTATGCACCACCCAGATGCCCAGCCTTGGGAATGGTGCTGCCTCCTTTAGTTAATCCTTTGTGGAAATGCCCAGGCAGGCCAACCAGGAGGTGTGCTTATTAATTCAAATCAGGCTGATCATCAGATTAACTGGCATACACACCTCACTCAGGCCAAGCTCCATCTGGTTAAAATAGCATGTCAGTTGGTGCTGTCTAATCAGAGAAAACCTCAAGGTATGGGTATATATGGATTTTTGTACATTTTTGCAAGCTAATTAAAAGCTGATTTCTTTCCTACCATTTGATAAAAGGAAGAATGAAAGGGTTCATTCCCCACTTTTTCCTTTATATTTTAAAATGCTATAAAACTGCTTAAAATACTTTAATACTTGGTATTTATAATATCTTTGCAAACCTTATAATTGCTAATAGTCTAACTGCCATTTAGCATTAATCACATTGCTTATAAATCCACTTAGACCTGGGGAGTCAGCAAGTACATCATTTAAGCCTTTTAATGGCATGCTGTTTGTGAAGGGTCAAGGTCTATTAAAGCATTATTTCTCATTCACCACAAAATTTGAAAGCTATGAATTTGAAATATTCTTCTCAGTAGAAAAAAAAAAAACAAGAATGGGAAGAAAATGGCTTTGTTTAAAAAGTGATTTGGTGAAAAAGCTGAACAGATTCATAGCCTTTGCTAGCATCATCCTGAGCTGAAGACACTGGAGTTGTGCAGAAGAGGATGGAAAAGGAAAGGGACATTTTTGCCACTCTATCCACATCTAGATGAAAGTTTTCAGTAATAACCATGGGTCTATCTATATGTGTAGTTTTTTGTAAAGCACTTGTGTTTATCGTGCACAAAGTTCAATCCACAACATTCTAAGCTTCATAACTGATCTAAAGTGAGTGCATGGTGAACTGTAGTGCTGGTGACATAGCCAACTTGTGACTGCGTTAGCATCAACAGAAAAGATAGCTCAACACATAAGATTGTTCTTTTACCTCTGGATGGTGTTCAAGACATGTTCTGGCACTTGAGAACCAGAGGGAAGCTCGTAGGGAGAGATCTGCACAGGTGTGTCCAGGCTGGTGTTCATGTGAACCGTTGATGTGTATCTTTTGGTTACACCACAAGAATGCATTAATTCATCTCCTTGTGAATATTTTACTATATTGATCTAATAGTAAATTGAACACTGTTCTTAATGTAGTCTCTTGCTTTATGTTTTCTTCTTAAATGAGCATTAAGGGAATGCAAACTTTCATTGTAACTTTGCCAGTACTTCTGTCTACAGGCCTGCTGCCATTTTTGTCTTCTGTGAAATTTTTGTTGCCAAGGAAGATAGGATAACAATTTGTCTGACAGATTGAGGCCTGGTATATTCTTGGTTATCAAAATACTCATGTAGTGTGGGGTTTTTGAGTTAGTGAATATTCACAGTGTGTGGGAAAGCATGATACATACTGTACAGTCTCAATTACCTAAATGTGTGTACACACGCAGGATCTAGAAGGACACATCCAACTGATCTGCATGTGACTGGATGATTTTTTTCTTGGCTTCTTGCGTTTTGCTTTCTGTAATGCACATATTAAAAAAAATAAAGATGCTTTAAAAAAAGTGATTTGGTATTGGGTAGAATTTGAAACATGGTTTGAATTTGATTGGTGACCTCAAGATATAGAGAAAAATCTAGTGTTGGCTTCTAATCAGTAAGTAATTCATGTTGCAGACACCTTTTTAGCCAATGCCTAGTGGACCGGACATCTTTGAACAAAGATTCCTAAGGGCTCATTAGAGCTCCATCTTCCTGAAAGTGAAACTGTTTCCCAGATAGGAGAGAAGGCACAGAGGGAGAACTGGGGAATTTGTGGTTGGCAAGTGAGCTGCCCATTTGATCAAAGATTTAAAAGAGAGTTGATGAGAACATGGAAAGGTGAATGACATGATTAGATAACCCTGAAATATTAGGCAAGGAAGACCACAAGTAATACAGTCTGGTATTTTAGTCAGATTTGCAATATTGTAATACAATACCTGATGACAGAAAAACAAAGGCAGGGAAGATACGTTTGGCTCATATTTTCAGAGCATTTACTGCCCACTTGGGATAGAGTGCGGGATGGGGTAGCTGACACTGTGGTTGCCAGGAAGTAGACAAAGGGAGAGACTGTGCAAGCTGGCTTTCTCTTTCCCTCTTTACTTCAGCCAGACACCCAGCTTAGGTAATGTGCTGCCTCTAACAGCTAAATCTTTTCTGGAAATACTCCTAGCTCCCTGAGGTATGCTTACTAATTCAATCAGGTTGAACACAGATGTGGTAGAGGTTTTTGTTGGTTTTGATTGTGTTTTTCCCATATATTCTCAGGTGACAATATCAGGGAGTATAATTGGAAAAGGATACATGTTTTTATTGTCATTGAGTATACCAATGTGCCCACCGGGTAGCAAAGCTAACTTGGCATTTTTGAACAAGGATGAAATTTTTATCTCCTGTCTTCTGAGACATGGTGCCACGAAATTCATGTGTATTCTCATGTGTTGTGGTGGCCATGTGTCACCTTTTCTAAGGATACAGCTCTGACAAAAGGAGGAACCTTCTGTCAAGAAGAGTAGAATCTAGCACGGGACCACAGAAGGAGCCGCTCTGCTCTTTACAGAATCCTATTGATCTGTGTTCTCAGCTTAGGTGATGTCCCTGAAGACCACTAACAGAGAGAATCTCCCAAATATTTTGCTACTGTCTACATGGGAAAACCTTATTAAATATCCCAATCCAGTCTCCAGCTGGTAGTTTATTTTTTTAAATCTATTCACAGGGGAACCCTTACTGTTCTGAAAAGTCACTGCTCATTTTCTTACCAGTCATGGCAAGCCATCTTTTTCTCAAACTTTGCTAAGTCCAATAAATTGTGCATTTTGCTGAGCATAGGCACACACCTTCAGTCCCAGGCTGCAGAGGCAAGCAGATATCTGTGAGATTAAGGCCAACCTTGTCCACATAGCAAATCCCAAGCCAGCCATGGCTACAGTGAGACCCTGTCTCAAAGAGACATAAAAAAGTGTGTTTAGTATGTAACATATCCAATTTCTCTTTAGTTCCCACAGCCTAGTTTCTTGAGCTGTGTGCTGGAGAGGAGGAGGGAGCATGTATGAAAGGGGTCCAGCTAACAAGTCTGTCTCACAGACACATTCCAATTCACGGAAGCAGAAGGAGAAGGGAAAACAGCAGACAAATTGAATATGTCTTAGGTTTGATAAAAAAATGCAGGAGATAATAAAAACAAAGCCCAATGCACACTATTTCTGTAGGAGCCCTTAAACAATGATGGTTTCTTGCTCTAAACATGGGTTTCAAAGTGACATAGGCAAGAAGTATTACCTCTATGGAAAATAAGCAAAATTTCTAAAATCTTAAATTTGGTAACAAAGTTACAATTTCACCAAGGTAACTAGTCAGACAGAAATGAAAATTCAGGGCTGGTAAAAGAGCTGGGAAGGGTAAGTGCTTGCCCACAGAGCTTCATGACTGAAGTGCAGAGAGTGTCCCAGAAGCCCGATGGGGTAGTATGGGTCTGTGATGGAATGCTGGATGGAGAGCAGAGGCTTGAGAATTCCAAGAAGACTGTGGGCCCACAGGCCTGACAGAGGCAGTGGCAAACACTGAGTGAGACCCCATCCCAAACAGCTGAGGTTGTCCTCTCACCTCCACACACATGCCATGGCATATGCATCCACATTCACACACAAATGTGAACACACTAACAGACACAGGCATGCACACACCTGCACACACACACACACACACACACACGCGTGCGCACACACACACACACACAAACACCACTGATTTTTAAAATGAAAACCTATGAAAACCTATGAAAACCTTTAATAGGTTTTCATTTTTAAAATGAAAACCTATTAAAGGAAACTGTGATTTCCTTTAATAAGGACAGTAAAACAGCATCAAAAGGTGTGGAGTCTTGGGTAAGGAGGACAGGTTCCTCAAGAGTTCATCATAAGAAGCAAAGCTAGTGCTAAGATCAATGTTAAGAAGTTGGACTTTGCTGAGCACTTGGGAGGCAGAGGCAGGAGTATCTCTGTGAGTTCAAGGCCAGACTGGTCTACATAGTGAATTCCAGGACAGTTGGGGCTAGAGGGAGACCCTGTCTCAAAAAGGCCAAAATAAATAAATAAATAAATAAATAAATAAATAAATAAAGTTGGACTTAAAGTCTAGTGTTGTGGAACACACCATTAATCTTAGGACTCAGAAGCAGAGGCAGGAGGATTTATGTGAGATTCAAACTAGCATGGTCTACATAGGGAGTTCCAGGCCAGGTGGGGGTATAAGGAGACACTGTTTCAAAAAAAATAAAAAAGAAAGAAAGAAAAAAGATAAACAACAAGAACAAGAGGCTAGGCTTCCCTGCCCTGGATCCACAGTCAGATGTTTGCAACCAGCCCTAGAGAGATAGAGCTCTTGACTAGCTGGGAAAGGATTAGCTGGTCCCTCCAGTATAAAATCAGAAGTGAGAACCTGAAGTCTAGACCAACCAGCCTTTCATAACTGTGAGGAAGACCACGAAGGCATCTGAAGAATACAAGCAGCCTTCAGTTCAACAAAGAAACAATTGAAGTTCACACCAGTATCACAAACAACAAAAGAAATCAATGTGCCAAAATCACAATGAAAAAACAATAATATGAAAACCAAAAAAAAAATAGGTCTCCACTAAATACTATCAACCTAAGAGTGCTACAATGAGAACTTCTTAGAAGTAATCCAGGACACAAAATTTAAAACAACTATCATAGATATTACCAAAGAATTCATGAAATTTCAAGAAGACACAAAGAAATCAAAGAACTAAAAAAGATAGGTATAAACTAAAAATAAAAACAAAACTAAAAAATTTGAACTGAATTCACAAAAGAGACAGAAATACTGAAGAAAACTCAGGCTGAAATGAAAAAGGAAGTGCACCCAATAAGCCATCAGGAAAGGGCAGAAGAAAGCCCCAGTAACAAAATGAATGAAGTAGAAAATAGAAGATCAAGACTGGAAGATAAAGTGGAAGAAATGGATCACTCAAGCAAAGATTATGAAAAATATTTTTTAAAAACACAGTAATGGAATGATCAGGAAATGTGGGGAACCATCAAAAGACCAAACCTACACATAAGTGTAGAGGAAGGAGAAGAATCTCGAGATAACGGAACTGACAAAATCTTCAACAGAATTGTAGAAGAAATTTTCCCCAAATTAAGGAAAGACATACCCCTACAAACACAAGAAGCACACAGAACACAAAATAGACAGGACCAGAAAAGAAATCCCTCGTGATATTTCATATTAAAAACACTAGATGTTTAAAATTAAGAGAGAATACTGAAAGCTTCAAAAGAAAGACAAGTCACATATAAAGGAAAACCCATCAGAACTCTCACTGACTTTTTCAATGCAAACAATGAAAGCCAGAAGAGCTTATACTTAAGTATTCCCAGTTCTAAATGACTATAGATGCCAACCCAGAATACTTTATCCAGCAAAAATGTCTCTTGTAGTTAAGGAGAAAGAAAAATATTTAATTAAATAAATAGGCTAAAAGAATTCATGTCCAAAAAACCAGCCCTTAAGAGAATACTTGAAGCAATACAAAGAGTAGCAGAAAGGAAAGACTTTACCCAAGGGGCAACAGAAAGTAGTTAATGAAGGTATAACTGTGGAAATACAAACCTAGACCAAGAATGCAAGCAGAAATTAAAATGATTGGAAACAAAATATATCTCTCAGTAATAACTTTATATATCAATAGACTGAATTCCCCAATCAAGTGGCATAGACTAGTAGAATGGATTAAGAAACAAAAACCCATCTTTTTGTTGTCTGTAAGAATCCCATCTCACCTTCAAGGACAGACACTAAGAAGTAAGCAGGAGTTGTTATTCTAATATCAGACAAAATAGACTTCAAACTAAAATTAATCAGTAGAGAAGAAAATGGTCACTTATCGAGGAACAATTAACCAAAAAGATATCACAATCATGAATATATATGTACCAAGTTCTGGTGCACCAATTTTCTAAACACAATTCTACAGGACTCTAAGGCACCGATTAATCTCAACACACTAGTTGTAGGGGACTTCAATACCCGACTATATACATTAGACAGTTCAATTGGACAAAGAATAAACAGAGAGACATCTGAACTGAGCAATATGACAGACCAAATGGACCTAACAGAAATCTACAGTATATTCCACCAAAACACCAAAGAATATACTTTTTATTCAGAAGCCCATGGACATTTCTTCAAAATCAGCCACATACTGGGGCATGGAACAAACCTCAACAAATACCAAAAATTGAAATAATTCCATACATTCAATCAGATACAACACAATAAACTTAATATCAACACCAGAAGATTTATTCATGGAGATTAAACAACACACTTCTGAATAATGAATGGATCAAAGGAGAAATTAAGAAAGAAATAAAAGTATTATTGGAATTAAATGAAAAGGACAGCAGAACAAAACAAAACCTCTGGGACATTTTCAAAGCAGTACTAAGATGGAAACTTGTAACTCTGTCTACATTAAAAACAAAACAAAACAAAAAATAGGAGTACAAATAAATTAATTAAAATTGCAATTCAAGACACTTGAAAGACAACAACAAATGAATCCCCAAACCCAACAGACAAGAAGGAATAACAAAAATCAGAGCAGAGTTTAATGAAATAGAAACAAAGAAAATAAGAAGAATTAATGAGTCGTAAAGCTGGTTCTTTGAAAGGCTAAGCAAAATAGACAGAAACTTAGTCAAGTTAAAAAAATAAAAAAAGCCGGGTGTGGTGGTGCATGCCTTTAATCCTAGCATTTGGGAAGCAGAGGCAGGCGGATCTTTGTGAGTTCAAGGCCAGCCTGGTCTACAGAGAAAGTTCCAGGACAGCTGGGGCTAGAGGGAGACCCTGTCTTGAAAAGACCAAAAAAAACAAAAAAACAAAAAAAAAAGAATGAAGTGAAAGAAGAAAGACGAACGAAAGAAAGAAAGGAAAATAATGCACATCCAAATCAAACAAACTGAGATCGAATAGGAAAATCACAATGGATAACAAAAAGATCCAGAGTTAGTATTTGAGAATATTCTTTCAAACCCTATACTCTATTCAATTTGGAAAACCTAAAGAAAATAGATCAATTCATCGTAATCACCCAAAGCTTAACCAAAAGTGATCAACAGCCTTAAATGACCCACAACATATAAGGAAATTAAAACAGTAGTGCAAAACCAAGGCCCAGATGGATTTAGAGCAGAATTCTATGAGACATTTAAAAAGAACCTACAACCCAATATTACTTAAATTATTCAACAAGATAGAAACAGAAGGAAGTCTCCCAAACTCCTCTAGTAAAGCAGCATGCACTCTAATACCAAAACTCAGCAAAGATAACAATCCGAAAAAGAAACTATAGACCCATATCCTTAATGGAACACAGATGCAAAAATCTCAACAAAATACTTGTAAACTGCATACAGCCACACATCAAGTGGGATTTATTTTAGAGATGCAGAGATTATTCAACATACACAAATCAATAAATGTCATAAATCATATTAATGGACTCCAGGACAAAAACAAATGGTCATTCAATTGATGCAGAAAAGCCCTTTGATAAAATTAAACCTGCCTTTATGTTTAAAGTTCTAGAGGGAATATATATCAATATATTAAGCTATATACAACAAACCCCCAGCCAACACCATCTAAACGAGAAAAAATTAGAAGCATTTCCCTTAAAGCATGAACCAGCAAGGCTGCCCACTATCTCCCTCCTTTCAATTTAGTGCTTAAAACTCTTGGTAAAACAATAAGAGAAGGAAGTAAGGGAGTTCCAATAGGAAAAGACAGAGTCTTGAACTATCTCTCTTTTTTTTTTTTTTTTTTGCAAATGACAAGATATTATGCCTAAGAAATGCAAAAATTCCACTAGAAACTCCTGGAAATGATTAAAAGTTTCAGTAATGTGGCAGGTTACAAAACTAATCTACAAAAATCTAGTAGCCTTTCTATATGTTAATAACAAGCGATTGGAGAAGAAATACATGGAAACCATTTTATTCACAATACCCTCAAAAAAATCTCAAAATAAACCTGACCAAAAACATTAAAGATCTCTACAATGAAATTTTTAAATCTTTGAAGAAGGAGATTGAGGAAGACACCAGAAAATGAAAGGACCTCCCATGCTCATGGATTGGAAGAATTAATATAGTGAACATGACCATCCTACCCAAAGTAACATATAGATGCAATGTTATCTCAGTCAAAATCACCATGACTTTCTTCACATAATTAGAAAAAAATTCATATGGACACAAAAGATCCCAGATAGCCAAAGCAATCCTGAGCACAAAGAGTAATGGAGAGGAGATTACTATACTAGATTTCAAACTGTATTACAGAGCTATAGTCATAAAACAGCACAAAAATAGACCTGTAGATCAATGGAACAAGTCCCAAACTTGAGTACATGCAATTTCAGCCACCTGATATTTAACAAAGGGGCCAAGACTACTCAATGGAGGAAAGGAAATATCTTCAGCAAATGATACTGGTCAAACTGGCTCAACACTTGTAGAAGAATGAAACTAAACCCCTATATTCCACCTTGCACAAAAGTCAACTCTAAATGGATCAAAGACCTCAGTGTGAACCCTGACAATGAAAATGTTAGAAGTAAAGACTGGCTGTAACCTACAAGGTATAGGTGTAGGAAAAGACTTTCTAAATCTGACAGTAGATGCACAGGAAATAAGGTCAACAATCAAGGAGTGGGACCTCATTAAACTCAAAAGCTTCTGTACAACAAAAGAAACAAAGAAGTGAAGAGAAAACCCACAAAGTGGCGGGAAATCTTCACCAGTGATGCTTCTGACAGAGGCTTAGCATCCAGAATATATAAATTACTCCAAAAACAAAGGACCAAGAAAACAAATGACCCGATTAAAAGATGGGCTAAACATCTGAACAAGAGACCTCTCAAAAGAAGAAGTAAAGATGGCTAAGAAACATCTTAAAAAGTGTTCAACATCATTAGTAGTTAAAGAAATGCAAATGTTTTCCCTCATTCATGGATCCTAGCACCAAATCCATATATGAAAGTATATACCATGATATAATTATAGGAACCAGGTAAAAGAAAATGAACAGGAATATAAAGGGAAAGAGGGAACTTGAGACAGAAAGCTAGTAGGTGACAAGTGTTACTAAGGGAGGAATGGGTAAAATTAGGATATCTAAATGGGAAGGGAGTCAAAGGGTTATAGAAGGAAAGTCAGGGGGGATAAAATGGGAAAAAGGAACCCAAGGGAAGTGGGGTCATAGAAGACTGGCAATATCAAGGGAGAAATGGGGACACTTTAAATGGAGAAGACATGGAGAAGACATGGAGGGAAGACTAAACAGACAAAGGGAGAGAAGAGTAATAAATAATGCCTTGGTAAGGTAAAATAAAAAACCATATCATTCTAACAATCTAATGACAAAATACCCACACAGTGTGTCTACATGAGTCCATATGGATAGATGAAGGCTGCACATCATGAAACATTACCAGACAGGAGAAACCTTCCTTTCAGTTGTTAGCCAGCGTAGTCCAAGAGACTCCCAAAATTACACAGGCTATCACCATAACGTTTGACTTCCTCCCAGATCCCAAAAGTAAGACCCTAATACTGAAGACAGGACATCTTTTGGAGACTGGATGTTGAGCAATGGAGGTGGATCTGACCTGAAAGCCACCACCCCTGAAGGCTAGCTCTCATAGCTATGGAGAGCTCTATGCAAGCCACTAAGAGAGATCATCAATAGATAGCCCAACATCTGCCTCAAGACCAAATATCCACGTCAATGACCACCACAGCATGATATCTGTGCAATAGTGGCACTTCTGTCTTGGGGGAAATCAATGGCTAACCAATTAGGCCTAAATCCCACTCAGTGGAAGGAAACTCATTTTTGGTGTTGTTAACATAGCCAATACACACATCTGGAGAGGTCCTAGATCTTAGACAATTCCACAAGGTAGACACATATCTCTAGACTAAGGTAACATTTCACTAACCCCAAAGAAATATCCTTATATTTACAGACAAATATCCCAGACACCACTCAGAAAAGAAGGTGCTTCTGCTCTCAGTGAAAATAGTTCAGAGTCCCACAACTGGAAACACACAGAAATGGTCTGTGAATGGCTCATGGCTAGATGACACATCTACAATGCAGCCTCTTCACACAAGACACACACATCATAGAACAAGGACCCAAGAAGGCATTAACAAACTACCTGTTAACTCTCGTTAAGGAAGCTCTTCCATGCAACATGAGACCAGGAACACAAAAGAGCCTGAATGGCTAAACTGTGAAGATTAGGAGTCTACAGAATCTGGAATCCTAATGGACAGGGTGCCTATATTCAGTTTCGCCCACCCAGGGCTCAAGAAACATTGCAGGGCCGGAGGTGGAAAGATTGTAATAGCCAGGGAGGCAATGCAAGACCAAATGGAAATGAATTCTACAAGCTCCTGGGACCCAGTTAATTTTTTTGTATATGTATATATTGTATTGTAATATATGTATATATTATATTGTAAATGTATATTTATACAGCAATGGTGTCTGCACACACAAAACCCATTCAAGCTCAGCTGGACAAAACCCAGCACAGAACTGCAGAAATGTATAGCAGAGCCCAACCTTAGCTGGAGAAATATTGGCAGCTGATGGTGATTGGGTGAGAAAGACTAGGACTTCTTTAGAAACGAGACTCTAGATAGGCTCACTAGAGTTCAGGGGAGGAGCTGGCACCGAGGAGTAAGTGGGGAAAGTAATTTGGCACAATGGACTCTAGCAGGAATGACAGAAGGTGTGAACTCTGGGGGGATGGGGCGAGGGAAGGTGCCAAGGGCGCTTTCCATAGTGGTTGTATGAGTTTACATTCCCACCAACAGTGAATGAGTTGTTCCTCTTTCCCCACAACCTCTCCAGCATTTGGTGTCTTTTTTCTTGATCTTAGCCAGTCTTATCAGAGTGAGATGATATCTTAGAGTGTTTTATTTCATTTCCTTAATTATTAGCAATGTTGAACACTTTTTAAGATGTTTCTCAGCCATCTTTACTTCCTTGTTTGTGAAGTCTCTGTTCAACTCTACTCCATCTTTTGAGTGAGTCATTTCTTTCCTTATTTCTTTGTTTCTTGAGAAGTTTATACATTCTGGATGTTAATGCTCTGTCAGATGTATCACTAGTGAAGGTTTCCTCCTACTCTGTGGGTTTTCTCTTCAGTTAATTGAGTGATTCTTTTGCTATACAGAAGCGTTTGAGTTTATTGAGGTCCCACTTGTCAATTGTTGACCTTATTTCCTCCATGGCTACTGTTTGATTTAGGAAGTCTTTTCCTACGCCTATAACTTGTAGGTTGCTGCCAACGTTTTCTTCTATCACCTTCAGAATTTCAGGTTTCACGTTGAGGTCTTTGATCCATTTGGAGTTTATGTTTGTACAGGGTGAGAGGTAGGGGTTTAATTTTGTTCTTATAAATGGTAGTTCAGTTTTGTCAGCACCATTTGCTGATGATGTTCTTTCCTCCATTGAGCTTTTTTGGCCCCTTTGTCAAATATGAGGTGGCTGAAATTGTATGAGCTCAAGTTTGGATCTTCAGTTTTTTTCTATTGGTCAGTGGGTCTGTTTTTGTGCCAGTATCAGGCTGTTTTTATGACTATAGCCCTGTAGTACAGTTTGAAGTCTGGTAGGGTGATCCCCCATGTATTGCACTTTTTCGCTCAGGCTTGCATTAGCTATTCAGGGTCTTTTGTTTTTCCATATGAATTTTCCATATGAATTCCATATGAATTTCCAGATTTATTTTTTCCAAGTCCGTGAAGAAACTCATGGGGATTTTGATTGGGATTGCATTGAATCTGTATATTAATTTGGGTAGAATGGACATTTTTAGTATATTAATTTTCTAATTCATCGGCATGGGAGGTCTTTCCATCTTTTGATGCCTTATTGCCCTAGCAAGCATGGGAGGTTTTTCCATCTTTGCCTTATTTCCCTAGCAAGAGTTTCAAGCACTATTTTGAAGAGGAGTAGGGGGCCACTTTGTCAGATTCCCACCTTTAAGGAAAATGCTTCTAATTTTTCTTCATTTAGGATGATGTTGGCAATGGGTTTGGGGTATATGGCTTTGATCATGTTGAGGAATATTCCCTTCAGTCCAATTCCCTCTAGAACTTTAAGTATGAAGGGATGCTGGATCTTGTCAAAAGCATTTTTTCTGCATCAATTGAGATGATCATGTGATCTTTGTCTTTCAGTCCATTTATGTGTTTTATGATATTTATTGATATATGTATATTGAACCATCCTAGCATCTCTGGTATGAATCCAACTTGGTCATGATGGATGATCTTTTTGATGTGGACATAATGAACTTTCCAGGTAAATTGATGGAACTTGAAGCCATTATGCTAAGTGAAGTAACACAGTCCCAGAAAAACAAATGATGAATGGTAGCCCTCATTTGTGGATGTTAGCAGCAAATCCCTAGTTGAAAGGCAAGCTGAGAAATGTTAATATTGTATTTCTTTTTATCTGAAAGAAACTGTTCTGTTATAATATGAACCCCTTAACAAGCTCTAGAATTAACTTACCGCTTATTTTCACACATTGTAATTGCGGTATATGGGTGGAAGGCATGTATTCATATTTTATAGTAATATAAAATCAAAGGCAAAAATGTGAATTCCTAAACATATTTCAGAATTAACATACAGTTTGTTTTTGGAGGTCATAATTTTGGTATATATGTGACATTTATATAGGCATATTTTGGAGCAATACAAATGGGAGGGAACCACAACATAAGGACTGGGTCCAAGAACTTACTGAAACAGTTAAATTCTGCTCCAAACAATAAACCTCTACAGAGAAAAACTTTAAAAAGACTGAGAAAAAGATGCAAGACATGTGTGGCAGAATGCATGAACTGGGTTGGGGGGGCATGGAAAGGGGAATGTGTCTAAATCAGACTGAAAAATGATGCATGAAATACACAAAACATCAATAAAAAAGACAGTGAGAAATTTGTATGAAACACATAAAAATCCATAAAAATAATTTAAAAAGTAAAAATAAACAAACAAACAAATAAATAAAATTAAGTTGTACTTAGAAAATTTTCAAAAGAATGGAAGTTATGTATGTGACTTTAGACTTAGGAAGATGTGGGAAGTTTACAGGAGAAACATTATCAGTTCAATTTTAGTTTCTATTCAGGTTACAAAAATGTTTTTTGAGCAGGACACAGTGGTATAATCCCAGACCTCAGGAGGCAGCCTGGTGTACATAGTGAGTTCCAGGCAGGCTGGGACAAAGGAGATCTTGTCAAAACAAATAAACAAACAAACAAACAAACAAACAACAAAAAAAGAAACTAAAACCTCTCAGAATTATTTTTAAGTGGGTTAGAAGAAAAATCAATATGACATCATAAGAAGAGAGGTAGGGAGAGATGTCGCTAAGGAAGGAACTCTAAAAAATTGCAGTGTGGCCATGTACATAGCATGATTTGGAAGAGGGACACAAACTGGAAAGCACACACAAAGGGCTGCTGTTGACCATGGATACTTTTAAATATTAACATTCAAAATCTACTCAGATTTGGGGGAACAAGGAAACATAACTTTCAGAACTGTATTATCAACCAGATAACAATGAGAAGAGTGGTCCCAATACTGGGGGTGGGGGAAGAATGTCTGCACATTGAAGGTGGAGAGGTGGCAACCCGGCATTCACATTTGGCTGATTGAAGGAAAACTGTTATTTCCTAACAAAAGATTGAAATCTACCTATAGGTAGAGAGATCCATTTTCTCCTTTCTCAAGAAGTTGAGCTGCTCAGTCACCTTGCCAAGGCACCACCCCTCAGGAAGACAGACTAACCTTAAAAGAGACAGACTGACTAGTTAGACTCTTAACTTTTCCTTCCCATAATTCCTGCCTCCTAGCATACTCTTTGAAATTCTGTTGTGCCTGCCTGCTTTCTGGAAAAGTCCTGACTCAGGACTTTTTATTCTTTACTTCTTTACTTATTCTTTTTTTTCCCATTACTTATTATTCTTATTTTATGTGTATGAGTATTATGCCTGCATGTATGTAAGTGCTCCTGGGTTGTGCAATGCCCACAGAAGTCAAAATAAGTGACAGATTTCCTGGAACTCGAGGTACCAATGGTTGTTAGCTGCCATGTGAGTGCTCGGAATCAAACCCAATCCTCTGCAAGAACAGCCAGCACTCTTACCTGCTGGGCCATCTCTCCAGCCCTCTTTTGTCTTCCTTTAGGGTGCTGGTCAAAGCCCACGTGTTCCTTTTGGGTACTCAGGTTCCCCTGCTTCCTACGCCTTTATTGAAGCTCCCTTTCCTGCCATGTGGCTACATGTCCTCCCCATGGCTGACCTTGTCTAACTCAAATGACACAGCTCACTTTCTCTCCGTTAAGCACCCACATACAAATCTGTACTAAGCTTTTGTCTAAAACTCACACTCTGTGTTCTGTGAATTTCACTGTTTAAATTTAAATTTGTGAGACAAGATTCCAAGTGTAATAGGCTATGGACAGTTCTTATGGCCATGAATTTTTCTGGGACCGTAGCTTCCTAAGCTGAGAAAGGCTCATAAGACTTCCTCCAAATTTCCCATGTCCTTAGGCATGTAGGAAAGTATAGGAAATAAAATGAAGAACCGAAGAGACACAAGCTTTGTTTTTGTGGGGAGATGCCAGATAATCACATGAATAAATGCTCACTGCTTGTCTGTAAACCATCAGAATCTCTAGAACTGCTTCACAATTCAATTTCCTTTTAGATTTTAGTGGCAAAATATAGCTATACTGCATCTTAAAAAATATCAGAGCTGTAGAGATGGCTTTGGTAAGAGTGCTTAGAGCCCAGGCGTGAAGGCCTGAGTTTACATCCCCAAAGGCTCATAAAAGGGCAGCAAGAATCTGAGCAACCTCGGGGACAGGGGGCAGAGAAGGGAGGAACAGCTCACTGTCCACCAGCCTAACACCAGGCTCAATGAGAGACACTAACTCAAGGGACTAAGGCAGGGAATGATTGTGCAAAACAGGACACTTTCCCTGGCCTCTCCACACAAACAGGCATAATAAAAGAGACATGGAACACAAGTCAAGCAAAGAAGTCCCAGGACAAGACTTTGTACTCAATTATATTATTATAGTTTTTACAACAAATGCATGCATAATTAAATAAAGTACAAACATCAACACTTGTACCTGAAGAAATAAATTTATAAGCAAAATATACCAATAAGCAATTAAGACTAACTTTAACTTTTTAAAGCTTCAAATACACATAAATTCAGACAAACGGAAGTGGTGCCACACAATTCCTAAATGCTTATGATACTTGTTCACATGAGGAGTTTAGCAAAGGCTGTCATTGTAACCAGGATTACTGGTCTAAGGCCAGGGTTAGAGAATGTAGGTAGACTGTCCCACTGAGGAAAATTCAATGCAAAAGTGTTTCTCCTGAGAAGGATTGTATCAGAAACAATAGGCTTTACAAATTTATTTCCCCAGGATAGTTTTCTTGTGATGAGCTTGTGTCAATAGAGGATAACGCCCATCTGTGTAAAAATGCAGACAAATCACTGGGCTCTGAGCAGCCTTAGGTGCTATGAGTTCTCATCTTTATCTGATCTCTATACCACTGTGGAGAAGTAGAACCCATACGTCTAGTTCTTTTAATATTCTGTCACGGGCTGTGTTGCTAAAATTCCTTTGGGAGGTGATGTAATCATGTCCAATCCCTCCTCCCTTGGTGCCAATGACAAACCAACAAGCTGAGGTATGATGTCACCAAGCTGAACTTTGGGAGACCAGTGAGTTTACTGGGCTCATTTACAGATTAATGGATCAGTGTTTACTCATGTGAATGTGGGTCCTCCCCCATTAAGGTAGGACCTGAATGTCTTCACCCAAGCATGGATGGTGGCTTCTCCATAGCCTCACAAAATGGCAAGAGACACTCTCTCCTAGTCTTCTTCAACCTTTATTCTACTCTATTCCATCTCCAAGTCTATGTGCAATTGGTGTTGTTAATCACGAGTTGGGAGGGGTGGCTAGACTCATTGGCTAGGGTCCCATGACTCTCCAGAAGGGTCATGAACAGTCAACAAGGCCAGTTGGGAGGATCTTAGACAAGAAGTGAGACCCATCATATATCAAGAGGATGGTATCTGTTGGAGGATGGTCCCATATAACATTTCATCCCTTCCTCCAGCTCTCCAGTTTTTCCCACCATCCTGTTCTGTAAGAATCTCTGAGCCTTGGAGGTGACATAGATATAGGATGGTTTTCCTCCCATAATGGTAAAATATAAAACCTGAAGCCCTCTCATCATCTGTTTCTAGAATACATCTCAGAGGTCTTCCTCCTACTACAGTACACAAATGAAAAGCAAGAATAGGAAATGGAAAAGCATCCAGAGAGCACAAACACAATGCTTAGAAGGCACCGTGGCAGGTGCAGCACATCCTTCTACAAAAGGATCACAGTGGCTCTCCACCGGGGCCTGTACCTTCCCCTGCCAGTGTTGATCTGGCTTGCAGCACCAGATATGGGGCTTTCCCTGAGGAGTGGAACTTAAAGCCAATAAAATATTTTTGGTTGTATATACAGTAGTGGTGCCACTGTTGCACGTGCCAAGCATGCCAATACTGCACAACCTGGAGTCCAACATTAACTAGGACTTTGGGGACAGTTCTTCCCCAGTGATCTAGATAGCACTACTGACACTATGGATGGCATGACCCAGTGGTGGGGAGTTTCCAGCTTAGTCCTTGCTTGATTTCTCCCTTTCCCGTGCTCACATCTTGCCCTGTGTCTTCTGGAATAGGGTCTTACTGTCTAGTTCTTGGCAGGCAACCAACATTAATGACAATAGACTTCTCATTTGGGGCATTTCCTGGGACTCCCTAGTCAGTAGCTCATAGGGGGGACATTTACCTGGCACTACAATTTTCATTTAATAATCATATAGTTTGAGGGAGCCTCCATTTCCATTTTTACAACACACCTTTGTTTCTTTTGCATTTATAGGCCCGAGCTGCTGTAGACTTAACAACCTTCGCGGCTATCACTTGTACTGTCCCTGACCATAAAGCTCTCAAGAATTTCACAGCTGTACCTGATCCTTGTACCCTTTGTGAATCAATGTTGTATCCTTGTTCCTTCAGGTGTACTTGAATATTTGTTAATGTGTTTGCAAATCTGCAAAACACTCAGAGGTTAACATTATGCCTCTTATACAATGAGTTTTTTTCCCTTGAGGTTCGGCAAGCTAGTAATACATCACCCTGAACCATCATCCCATAATGAGTGGTAGTGTTACAAAGATAACCTTGGTGTGGTCCTGAAAGCCCATTGTCCTCTGTTCCAAGCAAATGTCACATGGTCATAGTAATTCAAAACTAACAAGATACTAGATCAAACATAAGCAAGCTTTAATTCAGCATGAAAAGCTTTCACCCACTCGTATCAATTGTTTTCTCAACAGATCAATGCTAGGTATAAAATAGCAGGAATGAGAGGCACTGACATTGCCAGCTCTCTACAATCCGCAGTCATTTTCTCTGAGCCATTCCATTTCTATATCCTGGAGCTCTTGCGTGGAGTCCCCTTGCATTTCTCCATCTCTGATCAATTTGTTGGAGCTGGTTCAGTCTGCTCAGTGCTGCACGGGGCCAAGAAGGACTTGGACCCCAATCTCCCCCATTGTACCTGTGGGTTCCTTGGGTGAGATATGCCCCAAATCCGCCATACCTGCTGCCTTTCCGTCCACTGCACATGGATGCAAGGAGGTCCCTGACTGGGCAAACTATCCCTAGCATAACCTTTCCGAGGAGGGGAATGTTCCTTGATTAATCAGAGGGAGTGATCCTTATCCACCCCTGGGACAATTTTGACATTTTGCACTTGTATTGTTTTTCTTTTCTTTTTTTTTTTTTTTTTGCGTTCGTACATTTTCTTTTCTTTTTGTTTTTGTTTTTGTTTTTTTTTCAAAGCCAATTTTTATTGAAGCTTTGTGTATTTCATACAAAATTTCCAATCAAATCTAGATCTATCCCCCTTCCTTACTCTCCCCTTCATGAGCTTGTATATTCTGCTAAACATATTTTTCATCTTTTTCCCAGTGTATTTTAAAATTTTTGATGCAGAATTTTACTGTTTCCAGCAGAAGTTCACTGTTTCAGTCAGTTCTTTGACCCAGTCTTTTTGTTCTTGCTATTTTGTTGTTGTTGTTCGTTTCAATTTGCATCACTCCAAAATATGCATACCACATATATCATAGGTTTTAGCTTCTTCAGCTTATGATTTTTTTCTTTGTTAGGCTGAAAGATGTCATGTTTGAAGTTTTCTCCTTGGCAAGCACAAACCACCATCAGTTCTGCCCTTGTGTTCCACCCTGGGCTGGTCACCAAATGAGTCCTGTCTTGATCTTCTTGTACTGGTCTCCGTGATACAGGCTGGGTAGTCCAAACAATGGCAGACTACACTCTGAAGAGGCTGAAACCCCAGTAGTAGTAGCTCAGTCCACAAGCTGGATGTCTCAGCAGTCCCCATCTGGCACTGAAGGTTTGGAGGATTAGCATTAGTATTGTTTTTCATGAATTCCTTCTGTGAACTCCTGCTCAGGCTTTAAAGTCTTCTAGAAGCTTCTTAGCACAAATTTTGGCATTTTTCTCCATTAGGAACTTGTGCTTGACATGAATCTTGCCATATGTGCCTTTGAGTATCCCAAACAGATCTTGTTTTCTGCTTTACCTTTTCCTCTCTCCTTTAGGTAGTGCTATCATTTTATGGGCACATTTTACATGTTGGTCTAAGTCACTTAGTTCTGCCAAAATCTTTCCTATTTGGCAAAGATCCTGCCATACTAAGGAATTAGAAAAGCCACTAAAGCTCCATAGCAATCTTGAGGTCCCTGCTGAATCATGTTCTTTTTAAAATTTCTGGTGTACACAGTCCTATCTGGCTCAGTAAACTGGGCATTATACATTATTTTCCTTATACCTAGTTCCCTCAATAGTGCCTGTCCCCCACCCCTCTCTATTGTCCTCCAGGTCCTTAGATCTCTGAAGATTTCCACTGGTTATAATCAAGTATCTCTAGTGGTCTAACCAGTGAGTATATCAGAATCTGGTTCCTTTTGTACTGCACGTGTCTTGAGGAGAGATGGTTGGTTATATTGCTCCTTTTCTCTGCTTCCCCAACGCTCAAATTGATCCCATCAGCCTTCATATCCCCATTATCTCAAGCTAGGCTGTGAGATACTCTTTCATTGTTTAATGTTTTCCCCTCATTCTAGCAATCCCAGGCCTGAATATTCTGATTACCATGGTCTCTCACACTGGACTATTGTTAACATCCCCAACTGCATGCTGGATCTTGGTTTTTCTCTTTCTCTGTATCAAAAGTTGGAACTAAGGTACAGAATCACCTCTATTTTGCTCTGTCCCACATTGTTCCTTGAGTTCTCCCATGGACTCCAGGTTTGAGGGTCCCAGAATAATCTAATCTGGGTTCTCTTCCTCTTTTGAGTCCCTAGCCATAAAAAATGCAGGCTAACACTCCTTCTCTCCTCTTTATTTGATTTACCACCTAAGTCAGAGGCCAATACTGAAGGGGCCAGCCTCAGACCCTTTCCTCTGTGCATCTTGGAAATTCCTGTCTTATACTTTCAGTCTCCCTCTGGGCTGCAGTCTTGGCCTGGGAAAGCTCTCTCATTATGTATAGCAGGGGCTGGGCTGCCTCTGCAGCTGCTCGCTGATACATTTACCTCTAGTGTGTTACTCCCAGTGTTTGTGTTGTCTGCTCTAGACGTTTGGTTGTTCTCAAAGCATCTCCAAACTCCCATGGTGGAACCAACGGCTCAAGCAGGTGTGCTACTCCAAACCATATAGAAGACTGCCATCCTGGGATTTTTCCCACCAACATAGTCTGCCTAGGTGTCCATATTTTTGTTACACATCTCAGTCCCCAGGGCCACTCCACTACCACTACCAGCCTTATGGGGATAGCCCACCATGTCAAAATTTCCTTTGCCAATACTCTCTCACCCTGCTTCAGTTCAGTTGTTGGTCTCCTCCATATCAGGGACAACATTAGTTTTCTTCCCCAAATTAATCTTCAGTTTTTTTGTATCATTCTCACAGCACCAAGTATAGTTAAACTCTACCTAGGGGGTTGTAAACAATGCCACCCTATCCTCCCTGGGTCCCAATGACAAATGGCAGTATGATTTCACCAAATTGCACTCTGGGGAAGCAGTGAGTTTATTGGACTTATTTACAAAGCAGTAGGTGATGGTTTACTTACAGTAGTGTGGGTGCTTACCTCCTAAGGCAGCACCTGAAAGTCTTCACCTAAGCATAGATGGTGGCTTCCCAACAGCCTCACAAAATACCAAGAGAAAACTTCTTCCAGCCTTCCCCAGCCCATATACTCTAGCCCCTTCCCCAAGCTGGATAGCCTTAGTTGTCAACTTGATGGACCTGGGTTAAGGAGCCTTAACTGGGGAACTGGCACCATTAGACTGGGCTTTGGCCATGTCTGTGGGGGATTTTCTTGATGGTTGAGTAATGTGGGAGGGCCCAGCCCACTGGGGGTAATGCCAGCCCTGGGCAGAAAGTCTTATACAAGGAAGCAGGCTGAGCATGGGCCAGGGGAGAAAGCCAATAAGGACATTCTTCCATGGCCTGTGCTTCAGCTCCTGCCTCCGGGCTCCTACCCTGAGTTCTTCCTTGGGTTCCCTTTGTGATGAACTGTGACCTGGGAGATGTGAGCCAAATAAATCCTTTCCTCCCCAAGTTGGTATTGGTCAGAGTGTTTTTGTCACAGCAACTGAAAAGAAACTGCAACAGTTTGGGAGGTGTGTCTGGACCCTCCGGCTATGGTCCTGTGGCTCTCTCTTGCCCCTTCTTCCAGTCAAAGGGGTGGTGGGGGCACAGCTGTGATGATCTTCTACAAGAGGCAAAGCACAGCTGAGCTTAGAAAGATGGCTTCTGTTGGGGGACAGTCCTATCCAACAGGTTGTGGTTGAGGCTCCTGACAGGAACATGACAAGCACATCAGCCCTGGAAACCTGTTCAAGACTGGGGCATTTCCCAGATGGTATGCCATCTCATCCACCAGCCTGACTGTCATTTGCAGCCCTATCTCCATAAGCCCCTCATCACAGGTTGTTGTAACTACATCATGACACCTTATATTTGGGGAAGATAACTTTCTACATATCTAATTCACCTTCGGTTTTATATTTTGCTTGGTGTATTTGGCTTGTTTTTGACAAATGAACCTCTCATTCCTCCTAATATAGAGCTCACTTGACTAATAAATGATTAAGATCCTTAGGTTTCACCCAATGAAAACATTTTATTTCTCTACTTCCTATTTTTCATCCATCGCCTACAGTAAAATGCTTCAACAACTTTGTCTTTTAAAAATGTTTATTTGGTGATGACTTCCTGACCCTGTTTTTTTTTTTAAAGTTGTACCACATCGAAGTATCTTAGAACAACTCCATTTTCTGTGCCATTCACACTGGTGGATGCTTCCTTTTCTTCTCAATGTTAATCACAGAAAGTGTTTACTCTGTCATTTCTTAATGCAGTTGCATTCAAAGTCACAGGATAGCAAAAAAGCCATAAAATAGCCACATTCAGCAGCAGCATGTAGGATGTATTGCTCCAAGTAGAGCTAGCATCCTACATCAGTTCAAGTAGAGCTAGCATCCTACATCAGTTCAAGTAGAGCTAGCATCCTACATCAGTTCAAGTTAAAAATGTACTTGGCACTAACAAGAGAGAAAAAAGTTTTGTAGTTCAAAGCCTTTAAAGTTGTGGATTTCTAGGATGCTTTAGGATATTTTAACCAAGGTAGTGATATGTGTAGGCCCAAATGAGTTATACCTCATATGCTGAAATGATTTTCAGAAACTATATGATCTATTCTATATCATACACATGAATATTTCAAGATCCTTATTAGGCTAAGAAATGCAGAAAAATCCTAATCCCTTGGAGGTGGTAAGGAGTATAGGGCAGATAAACTCAAGGAACAAATGAATTCTTTTTTTTTTTTTTTTTTGGTCTTTTCAAGTCAGGGTCTCCCTGTAATTCCAGCTGGCCTAGAACTTACTCTGTAGACCAGCCTGGCCTTGAACTCACAGAGATCCACCTGCCTCTGCCTCGCGAGTGCTAGGATTAAAGGCGTGCGCCACCACGCCTGGCTAATTTCTTAATGTCTGTGACTTGGCTGCACACACAGCTGACAATGCAGAAGCTCCTCTGATGAACTGAAACATTTCTCCTTGCTCTCTATTCAGTCGTTGTCCATCCACTCCTATCTCTCCTGTGCCCACTGCTCTATGTTGGTCCTTTCCTTCAAGCTCTATTCTCCTTTTTCTCCAGCTCCCTCCAAACCATAGCTTCCTTCAATCTGCACAATTTCTCCCTGTCACTCTTTACTCCCAGGAATCTCCCTTGATCTGTCTTCTAAACACAGACTTATCAGCCATTGTACCTTGATCCCACCTCTAGCCCTCACATGAGGTCGCCCATGAGAGAAGAGATGCAGTGTGCTTCCATCAGCACGTTATGCTGAAGACATCTTACCAAGCCAGCTTTTTCTCTCTTTCCTTCCCTTTTTCCAATTGGGATGGCATTCCAAGTTGATACATCAAAGAAGTGTAAAATAGAAAGGAATGACCAAAATCACTCATGTTAAAATAGCAAAATGTGACTAAGTCACTTTTTTTCCTTTAATCCTAGCACTTGAGAGGCAGAGGCAGGTGAATCTCTGTGAGTTCAAGGCCAGTCTACAAAGAGAGCTCCAGACCATTTGACACTAAAGGGAGACCTTGTCTCAAAAAGACAAAAAAGCCAGGCGTAATGGGGCACGCCTTTAATCCCAGCATTCGGAAGGCAGAGGTAGGTGGATCTCTGTGGGTTCAAGGCCAGCCTGGTCTACAGAGTAAGCTCCAGGATAGCTGGTACTAAAAGGGAGACCCTATCTCAAAAATACCAAAAAAAGGATAAAACTAAAAAAAAAGACAAAAAAATAAAATAAAATAAAATAAAAAAGGGAGAAGCACTACTACATAGTTTTAAATGAACAACATATAGTCATCTACAACATTTATAAAGTATTGTATACTTATCTTCTT